>JABMBT010039009.1:0-13128 GCA_018906895.1 Odontocolon sp. PSUC_FEM 10030002
ATATAAGGCAGTGTAGCCGGACTTGGCGTTATTTCGCTCTCACTTCCGACCCCATCTTGGTGTAAGTTCTTCAATAAAGGCTACTAAATTCTCGAGCAATTACCGCGAGGAAACCGAGATAAAATGGTACGTAAATTCGGTGCACATAATTTTCCCTGTAGATTACCGGTCGTTGAAGGTGTGGTTGTGGCGATGCAGCACAAGCCGTGTTCGTGGTGTGTTCGACGTGTAAATGTAGCTCTCATAGCCGAACTTCGTTATTAACAAATGTTTGCCACGAGCCAATTTGCTGCGATCCTGTTAATTAGCCAATTTCGTATGATGTTAGCGACTCTCCATGCCAACTCGTGGGAGTTGAAACTATGTAGCAACGATTATAGATATATAGCCGATATCATATCGAACCGATCGGTACTCGACCACTCTTTTTCGACCTTTTTCTCTGTCAGAATTTTACAAAATGCCGTTAACATTGAGATCGAAAAAAATTGAATAACAGATCACGATTGAGATATTGCCTGACATAGAAAAAAAAAAAGATAAAAATAGATTCGGATCGTTTGTTCGACTATTGAGATATTTATTACACGCGATCCAGGCAAAACCATAAATCTCACACGCATCGGTCATCGTGCCACATTTTATCCCGAACGATGATGGCACGACATCGAAATAATTTCTCGTTATTCAGATTGTAATCGTTTTTTCAGGACACGGTATATGTCATAGTTTGATATATATCATGTATATGGGAAATACACGCGTGGAACCGGTATACTGTATTTTTGTTTTGTTCATCATGAGAATCGCGCATTATTTATCAAAGCATATTTCGTTGGTCGAGTCAAATTCCACGGATGACGCGAGAATGTACGGAAAATTGATGATTCATTTTGTATGGACGATGAGAGAACGGAACTGTAGTTCCGTTAGCATTTTATAAAGCACACTAGATGTGACAAACTCGAAACGTTTAACTTTTTGAAAAGGTATTTTTTTATTTTACAACGAAAAGAAAATATATTTATACGTTTGCAACAAAATGTTTGAATTTAATCGATGAGTAATTTTGATACCAATGGTACCAATTTTTTAAAGAATGTGCGGGCTATAGAAACGAGGAGTCAATCATTATCGATCAGAAATGGAGCAATATTCTCATCATGGTTATATAATACACTCGAGAGTTTATACCTACAGGCAAAAGGCAATCTGCTAATGAGCAATTTCCGCATCCTGTGAATTCCAGGCTTTTCCAATATAATCGTTTTTGACTCTCTCGTCTCACACTGTACTTTATGATCTCTAATTAACACACATATTATCAATAAATATTTTATTGATTACTAATTCTTCCTCTCTCCTTTACACTCTCGATTAATCTGACAAAGTATCTGATGAATTCATTTCTAAATCGGAGAAAGTGAATCAGCGTAGCTCTCTGAAATTTCTATGTATAGTCATTTTATTTATATATAGTTACAGTTAAATGTCGATATTTATTTTAAAGTAACCAGGATTTTAATTTGGTAACATCTTCTGTATGATATAATTCCGACAGTTGACTTATCCGAGTACGAAAGTTGCGTCCATTAGTCCGTTCGATAATTCCTTCTCGTCTTTTCTCTCGGATCTACCTCGGCGAAAATTGAATTTCAATTTCCCATTTTCCTCCAACACCCCGGATGGCTTCGGTTCGTTGGAGACGTTAGTCAACGTCGGATCGACGTCTACGTTCTTTCTGTTACGTTGTGTTGGAAGTGGGTGGCATCTATCTAGCGGCATCTGGAGCGAGGGATGCGCGCGACTGCATTATCACGACTCGTGCCACATTTTTTTTGCTTCTCCCCACGATAATCTCGTTTCCATTGCATTGTTCAGCGTCGAACCTCCTGCAGCGCATATTCGAATCGAATATGACTGTGGCTCTGTAACTTTTCCGTTCTCCGCAAATCTCAGTTTTTTTTTTTTACACCTTGCTCGCAGTTGTTTTCAGAAAAAGTACAAAAAAAATGACGTGTTTGCGATATTTCCCTGTTGTAATAATTCCATTTCAATGAAATGGTCTTGAACGTAGGACCTTTTTGTCATAGCCATTTATCGGCTGTATTTTATTTTATATGATATATTTTTTAGTGTCTTTCAATCATCAGAATGTGGAGCTTTAAAAATGTCAACATTTGTCTCTAGAAAAAAGTGACACTCGAGTAAACTGCATAATTATTTCGAGTATTAAGAACGAGTAAAAAAGAACAACATTTTCATACTTTCAGTTATAACTTTTACAACCGTTGTACAGAGGTTATTGTGCACAACCCGTAACAAGAGCGAATATTTACATTTTCCTGCATGCTCGCATTCACTCTGAGAAACGAAGCGAAATGTTGTTTGCGAAAAATGTCGTTTCTTGGTCTCGACTATTTGTACAAAGGCTCTTTCCCATCGATTACTGCCCAGCGCCAGCAGCACCACCAGCACCACCAGCAGTAGACTAGTACCTGCACAATTGCAACAAAAGTTCACGAAGCTAGCAAAAGGTTGTAATAGAATATAAGTGGTACTTGTATGTATATGAATACGAAGGCGCGACGGTTCAACAGAAACACGCGTATACAAATATTCAGCAGTATGGAGAAAAAAAAAGAACACATGCGTGAGACTTTTATGCAGCCAGTCGGAATTGCATTTCGTTCCCCAGACGAGATCGAGGAAACAATCACCGGCAATCGCTTTGTTGATCAGCTCGACCGTTGGCCATTTCTGAATCGTTGATTCAGGCAGGTTGCGCGGTTGATTCTATTTCCTACATAGTAGGGAACCACCATTACCTTTGCTGTTGGTGATGCCTTTGTTCGTGTAGCTGAACACTCGCTATGACATACTGAAACTCGTCCACATGGATATTATTGAATAAAACATTCAATTCTCTCTACGATGCCGACATTTCTACGACTAATAGCTGTTTTCTGTTCAGCCGGTTCGCTATGTTAGTCGATGGGGTACTACTACAGTTGCATGCAACTACAGTAGTAGCTATGTATTCGACTCCAACGGAAATTGTATCTTGCATCACGCGACCATTATTACGCCATTTCTCCAAATACACATCATAGCTCTGCTAACCCCTCTGCTGTGCTTCGTCATTATCCTCTATATGTATGTTCCTGGGAAGCTCCTTTTGGGTCCTTGAATTGAGATGTCTCTCAAGAATTGGTCGTAAATTGATACCACTAGAAATGCCCAAGCACAAGTGACGATGGATGTTACTTCATGATATAGATTGGTGGGAACTGAACATAAGTTTGATACAAGAGTCTGCCACCAAATGTTCTTGAAAGAGGAAAGCTTTTGGGAGCTCCTAAATTTCAGCCATACATGAGTCAGGACAATGATAGACCACTGTTGACATTGAATGCATATATATAGGATTCTATGATCTTTTTACCCTGAAAAGTCTTTACTGAGGAAAAGTTGATGTTACATGGTATATCTAGGAATAAAAACAATGTCATATGTGTTCTCACAAGGGCACTTGTGCGTCAGAGTCTCAAGCGAGCCAACTCGACTCTTGTATAAACAAAGTTTTAGTTATATTTGTCCGTGAATGGTCGATGCGAACGTCCGGCTGGTCAAATAGTAGAATTCGAGGATGATGGGGACAAGTTTCTAGCACGATGGATAAAATTCTGAACTTCTCGACGACGAAGGTCTGACCATCTCGGTCAGCGACGTCAAAGCTACAAGTCGAAATATCAATGGTGATTCGGATGTTCAATACAGTACACGCCGGAACAATATATAAACTTAATTCGATAATTGTCACTGATGTGAGAATTATGACCGTTAATTCGTTAGCATTAGCCTTTCCACGTAAATAAGTCGGGAGGTTTCAACATGTAAATATGTCCAGCAGGATCGTAATCACTTTGATTAACAGTCTGTTATCAGCAGAAAACGTTGGCATCGAATTCCCAGTAATAAACTCGCAAACTGACCAGATCGATCAGACCTTCTTGATCATCGCGATGAAAAAATGCCACCTCTTATACTATTTCTTGTAAAAACACCTTGAAAAATAATTTGTCGTTAACCGTATCGAAATGAGATAAAATAATCATATTAAAGTCACGAAAGATTTATTAATGTTTCGTTATTAAATATTCCCATGGTTGAATTGAAAAAGTAAAGAGGGTCAAATATAAATTAATGCAGCCCGAAGACTCGCGATGTGGGGTGGTTGAGGTGTGGCGAGACGAGGCGACGCGGACAGACAACTTGCCATCAGGGAGATCAGATGGCCGCACGAGAATGTATTTACCACTGTCGCTGATTACCAACGTCAGCACAATATGGGAAATATAGTGACCAGACCACCAACCTAATCTTGATAGCAAAACCAACCTATATTTTATCCGAGTTGACGCTTTGTACGACTCACGTGGATGATCTGATAACGTCCTATCGGACAAGATAAAAAATTCATATTCGCGATCGTCGTACACACTATGCGGTTTTCTCTGGCTCGTTCAACCATTCAAAGAAATATCCTGGTGATAAACCTGTACCCAAAGCGTGTTTCTAATGTTTTCCCAGTATTCTAACACGTGTCAACGTCCGTCACTATTGCACACGATAACGCTATGGCAATATCATTTCTCCTCAATTCCCCGTGCGATCAGTTATTGTGAAAACACATTCATTTAGCACGTTCGCGCGTATTCTCGCGTTATTCGCGGCAAGTCTGATGAAAAAGTTCTCAGAGGAATTTTGGATTAAGCTGCTTTTTCAAAAATATATATTTCTATGAAATGTTTCACTGTTGCAAAAAGCCTATTTTTATTACTAGTCTGCACTAATCTCATGCCTTAAATTACCGATTTTGTAATACGTATTTCTTTTTTTAACCTTTCTTTAAATAATCAAATTCTCCAAATTTAGCCAGGTACCGAAATTCTGCGGTATAACTTGGCAAGAACAGACTGTCGACTTTTACGAAAATACTTCGCTGATCGATATATCCTTTTATAGAATCTTTATTAGTTTACAAGCTTCTGCTTACAGTAGTCTTGTTGATATTACCAGGTACATAGCTGCGTAGCAATATGAAACCAATGTTTCTCAGTAGAATAACGATGCAACTATAACGACCATTATCGGAGAAAAATGAATAGTTTAATGATATCCTTTTGATTTTCTCCGGCATTTCCTTCTCTACCTTTACTCTTTTACCGCAGTATACAATTCTGATCATTACTTCTTTACATTTATACAGCAGCACAGTGCAATAACAACTTTGCCGAGTTATTCCCATCAGCGAATGTATAACGTTTAGCTACACATTCGTATCAGCTAAAAACGACGCACTAATGCAAACATACATTTTGATACAATAATAATAAATTACGGTATTGGTGCAACCCGAAGAAGTGAAAAATAAGAGAAGGTGGTGAACAGGAATCACAGTAGGAAGCACGAGTCCGGGCGAGAAGCGTAAGCAATTAAGATAGTTACTCTCGGTTATGAGATAAAAAGACGAAGGCAGCGAGGGTGTAGACGCAGGGTTGGAAGGGAAGCTGGCGAACGAAGGTACGAAGGTAATTACCGAGGTAACGGTACACGGGTCCGTTGGCGACTCTGTATCCCCGACGGCACATTGCACGGGCACCTCTCTCCACTGCCGCACCTTCTGCAGGGAAATTACATCCTGGAAAAATTCATACCATGGAAGATTTGCGTAAATTAATTTACAGTACTATATTTCATCGAGATACCCGGTTCGTGAATTGAATTTGTTGATTTAGTCGGTGCCGACAGCATTGCATTATTTCAGCTAAGCTTGATAAACAGTGTTGGCGAATTGAGTATGGTCAACATCCGAGGTTGATGGTCCGAGGATGAGCAGAACAAGGCTATGATCCAATATTCTCTCATGTATATCACACGTTGCAATTCGTCGGAGGCAAATGCTGTAAAGATTGTCCTCCTCCTAGTCTGGTGTAAGCCAATATACATATACATATGTAGCGATAATTACTAGGTAACTAAAATGTAGTTGATGAGGGTGTGAAGATACAGCAACAGCGGTATTACGAATTACCGAGTGAGTTGCATCCTCTCTGCTGGTTCCTGATGCTGGAGAGGTCAGATGTACCACGAGTATTTCAGTGGTGAAACCATTTCGCGAATACATTTCTCACAGTCGCGTTTCGAGGTCTGAAACTAATTCGCTCTGATGGCGTTGCTAAGTTGCCACACTAAATGGAACGCGTATACTACATTATACATACAGTAGCGTACATACATATACATTATTTCTCGTGATGTTTATACCGTAGACGGGAATCACTCTCTACCTCATAATATAATTAAATTAAAGTGATCATAAATACGTACAGTTAAGTCGTGATGATCATATTTGTAACAGCTACAGATATATAGTGATGATCATATTTGTTTGTCGCTGGAAAGTTGATATTAATTATTTACGCTTATTGGAAAAAAAAGGTTAAGGCGACACGATTGGTATTGCAGGTTCGTGAATTTTTCGCTTTCGAAAACGCTCATCTTCTATCTGTAACGCTTTCCTATTCGCGTTTATATCCAATCCCTATCTTACACACATACTGAAACAGAGAAAGTCTATAGATATATATAGAAGGACAGCACATATAGAACGGTAAACCTATAATGGATGTTCGTTTTCCTGGGTCTCGGATACGCTATGTTGGTTCATCGGATAGCTCGCCAAATAGCCTCAGGACACAGGAGTGTATTTTTGCTCACGATAGTCCTGGTTGGGACTGGCCTGTTGGTTGTCGGAGCTGAGAGGTCGGGCGTCTAGTTTTCCATCGAGCGTTGCAGACTCCCGCAAATATCGGGAAAAATTCTACGTCGATGGGACCGTTAGTGGATGAGGCAAAATGTCTTTTTATTTTCAAGCATCAAGCAAATAAGGATGATGGAGCCCTTACCGAATATTATATATTTTAGACGTAAATAAATATATGTCCATCAAGAAATTAAAAAAGTTATGTTCCATTTTCCAAAGGTGTTATTTTTTCACTATTAATACACGTGAAAAATGAAATAGTACACAGAGTTGTTTTAAAATGAAAATCCTTTTGAATTCAATTACATTTGGTGAAGAAATAATTTAAACACAAATGAATATGCTACACGTGTTTTCCAACAGCAGAAAGCATTTACGTGCTTATAAAAGTCGGTCTAGTAATAATCACATCACTCATTTTTAGGATTATAATAAATATACAAAAACCGTGAACAAAATCAGTTTTCTTCGCTACCGCACTGCAGCGTTCGTGCCTCCTGACCCTAGTTTTTCCTTAATTTGTCCAAGTGTGAATTGTATACAATAACGAGACAAGAGAAAACAGAAGAACAGTTTTGCGTTACAGCACTGAGCTTTTGTACCAGGAGCATTTCTTTGGGACTTTGTGCATTGTCTCTTCTCTGTTTCACATCCGAGTTTACAACAGATACTACGAAGCAACTGTAATTGAGAGCACAAGAAAGTTCTGATAAGAGAGAAATTCCATAGCGCTCTCGGGAAATACGAGAGGAGAGTACCTAAGCCTCTGTCTTCTCGCTAGTTGTTGGATGCTGGTGAGATGGAAGCCAACCATACCTGGTCCCCTATAATATACCTACCCTTCCTGAAGACTGCCGTCCCAGGGACCTTAGTCGGATTCTTCGATAAGGCACTCTCTCCCTTCCGAATTCTCTGCGAATGTATATACCAGTCCGGGAAAGTGTATATAGTTGAGGAGCGATGGAAAAGGCTATTCCGTTTGTAGCGCTCTTGCAAGTGGAACCAAAGAGGAAACGCAGGAAGAAGGCAAGGGCGGACAAGGGTGAGAGGGACTTAAGGACCGGGAGTATTTTCCGGAGAGCGAATAGTACTACTCGGTAATGTCAAGGAAGAGGGAAGAAGGGGTGGTCAATGGCACGGAAACGGATAAGGCGAAATCACCGAGGCGTATTGCGAACCCCGCACTCTCTCTCTCTCTCGTGTTCTTCGAACCACCAATGATTGGTCCACTAGCACGGGGTTTTGAACAGGCTCTGATTTCTCCGGGTTCGCACCCGCCCTTTTTGCCCGGGATGGCATAGCCTCTCGTTCTATGATCATCAAAATTGCAGAATTCTCTTTTCAACGTTGGTTCTTCAATGTGTTGAAAGTTATCACTGTGAGAAACTTGATCTGAGAAACGTCGATTCTTGTTTTATCCGAAGAATCTAGATCAATTAAAACCATTTTGCCACATGCCTTCTCTCTACCTTCATCTCGATTTTCAACCCCTCGACTTACAAATGTTTGATAAACTTATGGATTTGGGTTACGCCAATGCCAGTTCTAGGGATGCTGGATGATTTCGGAATAACAGTAGAAGAGCAGTTAAACGGCCAGGACGTTAGAGAGAACGAGAATCTCGTAGAACTTTCAGCCCTGCGATCCAATTAATATAACTTGCCGACTGACGTCGAATCTCATTTGCCGAATGAAAAGGGACTCGCTCGAGCGCATTCGCTTGGCTTTCTCTGTCTTTCTCACTCGTTGGAAAAGTTGGGTGCGTCGATGTCGATCTCGAAAGCCTCGCTATTCACGTACCACATCCGTTCTGTTCACCGCCAACTATCGGAATTTGTTTTCGTTCGGTTCAATTGTGACGAGAGGTGGAAGATACCAACCACCGTGATTCAACATCCAGCGAGGGCCGCGTATGCACAAAAGTCAAACATCTATTGAACCACAGTTTCGATAAAATCACGTTATGAGCAACGTAATGCTAAACAGTATTACAGATTAAATTGGTACAATTAATATTTCGAAAAAATATCCACCAATGACTCTCAAATTTTCGTACCCGGTTTTCAATTAGTCGAATGAAAAACGAGAAATGTAATAATGCGATGTGGAACACGGAAACACACGGACCGATGAAGGATATATTCAAACGGTAAAACCAGTCAGGGAACGAAAAAATTTTAACTAAATTAAATTAGGCAAAGTGGATTATATAAGATATAAAAATCGCGACTATCCCTCAGGAGTAATGCATAGAGATGAAAAATGGCTGAGTAATGATATCATAAAACCATAAAAATAACCGAGATTAATTCGGATGGTCTGTCAAATAGTTTGGATGAAGTGGCGAAGAAGATTCATATCAAAGATAGAAGAAGATTTCTAGATCATCTTTTCTAGAAATCTCTGATATCTGCATGAGTATATTTTAATCCCAGATGAATTCGGAACTTCTTAATTATCTTCGCTGGTAACAGCTAAAATATATTTTTAAAAATACAGTTCTAAATATCATCATTTAACAGAGAATTTCCATTTTCTGTTTCAGATGTGACGAATCCTCGAGTAACTCAGATACTCGCCGACGCTGGTCAAAATTTGACACTCGAATGTCCAGGTGTAACGGAATATCTGATGGTATCGAATCTCGAGTGGCGATCGAATGACGTACGAATTGTAGAACACGGAAAAGAAAGTACAACACTTTTCGGACATCGTAATCGTGTGTCACTGTTGGAGAAAAATTTTGCCCTCTTCTTCAGTCCAGTGAAATCCGAAGACAGCGGGGAATATCAATGTCTCGTCAACAGTCGTAATCTTCCTGAAGTTATCGTCAATCTCACAGTGCAAGGTAAGTGAAGACTTTATGTTTTAGTTGAGTACAATTTTATTATGTCTTCGTTCTGCTTTTCGACGAGAGTACAATTATTAGACGGGGGAGTAGATGTATGCGTTCTCCACGAGAAAAGTTTATTCCACTTTCCTCTGGTGGCACATTCGCGATGCATGCCCAACCACCAACCAACAGCGGGAATATGAGACTGCTATGTGATGGCCACGATGTTCGTTCTCGCGAAACTTCAAAGTGGTAAAGTTCAATCTCAACAAAAGTGTGAATAATGAAACTGGCGGGAACAAAAGCGAAGCTTAGTCAGTCGTGGGAGTAAGGCCATGGCAAGAGACAAATATACTATGACATTGCACCAGATCTCTGACGGTACCATGCGTTGTCTGATCTGTATGCCATCGGAGTTGGTATAGTTGATCAGATGGCTTTAATTTAAAAATTAAAAAGTCGACGCGAATAGAGTGCAAAACCGAGGCAAGTACCAAAAGGACGCTCTCAATTAATTACGAAACTTCGATCAATGCGCTAACGAAGGTCATTAAACGTGCTTCACAAATAACCGTCGAAGCGAATGTATATAGAAGGCAGTGAATTGCCGATGGGGGAGCTTGAGGACTACAAATCCAAGCACAGACCAGAGTACTCGAGATTGGATATAGTCTTGTGGCTTCCACAAATGGCAAGGGTACAAATGAAAATCAAGGGTTCGGTATAGGGTAACCCAAGAAATAACTGCTTTGGCTTCTGTAATCGTCATAGTCATTTGAGTCTGTGGAAAACTTTTCGTCCATTCATTCACTGAAAAAAAAAAGAAAAAAAAAAAAAAAGTCTGGTCTAGAGGGCATGAAAAATATGACATCTGAGTTTGGATGCATTTTCGATGTTCCTGAAGAATCGAATGGACCGGTGGAATATTCGCGAGAGTGCTCTTAACCTTTAGCCAGAGGCTCTTTTTTGAAGCTGTGAAATCCGAAGAATATTCAATTCGATACAGCATTCAGGGTGTAGGATCGACGATGAACAGTTCACCTCTAGAAACGTCCTGATGTGCATCCACCCTCTGCTTACTATGTGCATCTCGTACAGAACTCGCAGTACTCTACAACCGCTATATATGCGAGCTCACGCTACTTTTGCAACTACAGTATGCTGAGCCGAACTTTTTCCAATCAATTTACTGACATCGACGGTCGTTCGTGAAGCAACCCTCCCCCCGACCCTCATCGTACCGCATCTCGGACGATATAGTCTGCTTTTCCAAAACTTCCGAACTCAATTTTCATAAAATGGGTCGGGCTTTCATTATTCCAGCCGGAAGGTAATTTCAATTTGAAAGAGAAGTCACTGGTATGATCAATTCATCTTTTCTGCGTTCCTCCATCCCCTTCGCCCCTCGCCCTTCCAAGCATGATTAAGGAAATCTGGGCGGAAAGAAGACTTGAATAAAAAATAATAAAAAAACGAGGATGTTTTCCAGCTCCCAACGCGATCCTGAGGTTTATTCATCCAACGGTGCGGTCGCGCAATTTGTGTTCGTGTAACTAGTTTGCTCCAGAAGTTCTTGAGTTTATTCAAGTCACTGGTAAATCTCTGGCTACGTGAAAGGGGTAGTTGTTTGAGTATACCATAACTATATATATAAAACATAACTTAGACGAGAGTAAGTTACTTGTCTTACCGAGAAGTCAGCGGCATCATTCCAAATGCAGGGTCTCGGGTGCCTTATTTCCAAATCGAATTACGTCGTGTGTGTTTACCGATAATATTTGGATCTGGGATCAATGTTGATAAGAACATTTGCCAAGTACATGGACCCAAAGTAGTTGATGTTCCAAGAAGTCGTGATAACTCGAACAACGTTTTGCCTCAAAATTCATGCCTGTTGAACTTTGCTCTGTAGAAATCTGTTATTCCACTTTTTATGATTTCAATTTCGACTAGCGGATCGTTCTGGTGCACCTCCGAAAAAAAAGTAGTGTACTATGTATAGGTACATCGCGCTGTATGGAATGGGGGCTATCGGTCTCGTGGTGAACATCCAGCTGCTCCGATCGTTCTCGTGTAAAATCAAACATTCAACGCACGAATCGTTTCACTGGTAACCCGGACTGACCCGCCCTCCCTCGCGTTATATCAACCATTGAAATGAATATTTCTCAAATCCCCACCGAGAATAAATCCGTGCCGTTTTTGCTCTCCCAATCTTCCCATCCTCTTTTACTGGATACTGTCGTACTTCCTGGGCATGGCAAGGGGACCGACACGTTTCTGGCATCAGATTAGGCCGTGCTAACATTTTTCTTACTTTCTTCTTGAGACGCCACGCCACTTTATGGCGACAAATCGTGGATAAAAGTCCCAGAGAAATGGTAATACGTTATAACAAAACTTCTCTGAAACAGTGTAGGAAAAACCATACTTTTTATATGGTTGGAGATTACAAATTGCTTTTAAAATGTCGATAGTATTAATGTCGATGAATTATTAATAAATTATAACCGGTAAATGTGTGCATATGTATCCGACATTTGTTTGACCGAATACCGTGTGACGTGTTGGATATAGTTTGTCAAATATTGTCTGTACTGCGGTGAGAGAAATATAAATATGAATTTATCCGTTGAAAGTGACTATCAGAAATGTTGTTGTTGTTGTTGTTGTATGCACTGTGCTAAATGAGAGATTTGGATTCCCGCATATAAACTACTTTGTCGGCGATAGCTTGATACCCTGTCACGTCAAAGTGAAAATTCATAGTCCATGAACCATCGAAATACCATCATTAACGGCAGCAAATTTGATGGCACGTTTGACGGTTCGAAATTGAGATTGAACGAACTTGAACTGTCCACTGAGGTGGACTGATAATGCATTCAACGAATGATGTTGGAAAGCAAACTATGATAAATTCTGAATTCGATCAAATACCAACGATATATATATCTATAGCGACTGGTCCATCCGATTTCGTAACTATCTACTCGACGACGGTAATAAAAGTCTCCCTAACGAAAGTAAAACGTTGAATAGGTGCCCGTAGAATATTTCCGTGAATGTAAAAGAAAAAAAAATAGTGCAATAAGAAAAGGGCTGGGATACACGAGAGAGGAAACATAAATGACAGAGAGCTTTTATATCTTGAGAATCGCGTGCTATGCGGTCGGTACTGGTGGCGAACTACCGAGCGAACGAGGAAGCGGAGCGTTGTAGGTATCGCTATAGTGTGAAGATATCCCAAGTCTTTGTGGCTAGTGCACTCGCCTTGTTCGGATAGACTCTCTTTGGCGGGTTCTCGTGCGCCCATTCGCCCAACAGCATGAGCGACGATGGGCTTGCTTCGCTGTATATGAGCGATGGAGTGGGAACCTTGAATGCGTACAGACTTCGTAGACAATGGCTGCGTGGTTTTGTCCCTGGTCTTTCCTTTTTTGTTTTTTTTTTTTTTTTTTTCATT
>JABMBT010039120.1:0-13125 GCA_018906895.1 Odontocolon sp. PSUC_FEM 10030002
GGGGGGGGGGGGGGGGGGCAATGTCGAGGTACTCTGACGTGGAATCCGTATCGTGGTTCCGCGAGCGAGGAAGCGCAACGGAACCCGTGGCAGAGAAAGAAGAGAGGAGTGAGTGAAGGTTGGGGTGAAGTTGCGGCGAAAATACGAGGATGTAGGAACCGGGAATACCAGCTCCGTCGAGTAGACTCTTCTCGTTATCAAGCTGTTTACAGGGAATGATTATTGTTTACACGGCACGCGCGAACGAGCGAGTGAGACGAGAGGAAGGAAAGTAGGCAAGAGCAATGTAACAGCGCACTGAGGATTCCCAGACCAAAAAGGAAAAGGGTCCGTATCCAACGTGTAGAGTTTAATTTAACGTTGTAGCGTATGACCAGATTTTTGCAAGAAGCATCTCATTTAGGGTGTTTTAAAAGATTTTGTTTTCGTCATTAACCCGTGCATCGCTCATACATAAACAGAAAAATGTTAAAGCGTCAAGCCACAAACACGGTCTTAAACCACGGATTCAGCAATAACAGTTCGCCAAACGTAGATTTGTATTTTGTATTCGAAAGATTTGTTAATGCGAGATCAAAGAATCTTCCGGCAAATTTAATTAATAGACAAAAATACCAGAATCGACGTAAAAAGCTTATTTACACTCTGATTAGATTCAAAGGGATAGGACTGTAGAGTCAGCGGGTAATGATAGTAACGGTCCGGAAGCAAGATTTCTTTTTTGTGGAATTTTCTGCTGTAAAAGTTGTAGGAAACTGGCGTTTCGTTTGCATTCAACAAATATTAATTAAAGAGTTTCTAATTAAATGTGATGAAACGCGGAGATCTCATTGGGTTCATTTTCAAGACTACTGCTACTTGTGATTCGATTTTCCTTCATCAACCTAAAGATAATTCGAAATGTCTGTTTCGTCGGCTTTATTAAGGTATAAGTTTTCCTAGAGGCGGGTTAAATTTCGGGAAAAATCAAATTTGCTTCCCCTTTCGTCTTTCAGTTACACAGTCGACGCGAATTTGCTTTTTCTGGAAAAATTCGCGATCTCGGAGAAAACTCGGTGGGTGTTTCATTCACTCTCATTGTCAGAAAAACCATTTAATCCAAGGAGCAGAACTTCTGCAATAGAATTTCATGAAAATTATAAGAATATGAAGAACGGAATAATATGCCTTACGGATATGATGTAAGGCATCGATATTATGCTGTATACACAAGGGACCTACAACGATTCGAACAGAAATATAATACCGTCACGGATATCAAGCATCCTTTCGTTATCCGGTTCAATTTCATTGTGCCAACGCAGACCGGGAAAACGAAAGACGAAGCGTGGATCGCATGCAGATTGAGGATGTGCAGTGCGCGATTGATCCCGAAGTATAGAATGAGGAAAACGAAAGCACCAGAAAAGAGAACATATTCTACCAGAACGGTGCAAGCTTCTGGTTTCGCTGAGCACTTGGCATGCCAGGACGGAAAAGGTGGTTTCCGGCGGAGAATCGGAAAAAGACGAGCTCCCCTAGTGTAGAGGGAATGGATCTTGGTGGAACGCAAGTCTGGCGAAGCGAGACGAAACGAGGCATACTGGTCTGCCCAATTTGCAAGGATAACAGCCAGCCACTCCGTTTTTCTTCCTCTCACACTCGACTCTCCTTTGCGGAAAACTTTAGACGCGTAACGGAACGTCAGCCGGAGAAGCCATGATGGGTTTGGAATCATGGAAAAACGGAAGTGGAAAGAGGCGTTAGAGGAGAGAACGCTAGCACTCTACGTTACCTACTTTATCCTTTTCTTTCCCTTGCGGATACCGATGGCTGGTATGCTGTTAGTGCGCGGAGGGTCACATTGGTACCGAATCGCCGCTCTGAGAAAGAGTTCCTTCACTGTATATGGCACATAGGCAAGGAAGGTTGGTGGGTGAAAGGTGGAACGAGTGAACACCAGGATAAAGAGTGAAAAGCGATATGGAGGGAGGCGTCGTTCGAGGGGGATGAAATAGAAGTGAAAGAGACACATGAGCGGTCTGTGGTGGTGGCATTGATGAGTGAGACGAGGGATGACGGAAACTACTACAAGAGATGAACTGACATGGGGAGTGAGAGTGAGATGGAGACATAGATGGATACCAGATCAGATCGGATCGAGTAGTATCGGATCGGATCAGATAACGCGCGGGGGGTGGGTGCTAGCTGCCACGATGGTGGTAAGCGGGTGGCTGCGGTAAGCGCAGAACCGTGTCGCGGATAAAGTGGTGCCCGTCACTGTCTGTCAACAGCCCTCGTTGCGGTATATCTCTTTTTCTTGTTTCCTCTATCTCATCCTCCGCATAAACCGCCGCTCTAGGACCATATAGGATTCCTCGTGGTATATGTACCTATACGACAGCATTATATCTCTTTCTGCCCTTTTTCATAGTCCTCTTCACGTTCCTCGATTCGCTCTATCGTCTCATTCATACGCAGTACCTGACGGTACCGAGATACCGTTGAAAATTCATATTTTATATAGATAGACCGATGATCCGAGACAGGAACAGATCATGTGTCTCGGGAACAAGGGTCAGTTAAGTACATTTCTGGTCACTTGAAAATATCCCCAATTCAGTAGTAAATTCGTAATGGAGATATATGAATGATATATATTGTTTAACTATTCTTCTTATTGTTCCTGATTAATAATTATGATTTTATAATTATCCGAGCAAGAATAGTGTTGTAGTATTTCTTCAACATGGTTGAATGTGGTAACGGTAATATAGAAAGTGCGCATAGCAACGCAAAATTGACGAAGTGAAGCCCTGAGGGCTCATGGAAGGTGAGAACATACGAGGTGAGTACATTACCCTCGCGTTACCATGTTTCTTTCTTCTGCACTGCCCTTATTCTAATCCTCACCTTCACCCTCTGTTTTCTCACTCGGCTGCAGTGCCTCATCTCCCCTTCGCGTCGCCGACACTCAACGTATATGTGTTTCACACCCTCTTATTTCTCTTTCTACTAATACACAGCAACAGAGGTACTCCAGATCTGTATGAGACGTAGAAAGAGGGAAAAGGATATAGTATGTACGAGCTAGCAAAACCGCTGATTCAAAAACTTTATAGCAACTCGCGGTTCGCGGGAATAAACGAGCGATCACCCTTGCGGCTGTAAGCGGGTGTTTTCGCCCCTCACTCTATCGGTCTTGTTGGCAGCCAGGGGGATGTTACGCCGTTCAGGCGGTGATGTTTTTCTATTTAGGGAAAACTGGATGACAAGATGGAAAACGGGAAGAGCAACTGAGAAGATGGTCGTACTCCGGAAAAAGACGCCTATACCCCTCTCGATAGGAGCATCGTTGATAGTTTATAACGCTCCAACAACTTCTTGTCTCTTCTTGTAAAAGTTTCTTTCTTCGAGGAATAATTAAACATTTTTTTGCTACTATTAAAAGTTCTCTGAGAAAGAAGAGAAGGACGGAGAGTCTTGTGGAAATTAAGGCATAATGACTGAGTAAATATTATAGACGATTTTAGCAGCGAAAGAGGGAATACAGAAGGAATCCTTGTCCTCATCGTTGGATAGCGTAGGACGAGTATGTTCTGAAGACAAGGGATTAATGAAATTCTAATTACCAGCTGCAACACGAGACCATTGCGATCTCGGTACTCGTGCAGATTTTGTGGTTCTTTCAAAAGACAAGCCGCGGTGAAGAAGCAAAGGAGTAGAACAGCACTGGGATGTAGGTAGAACTCCTGCACCGTTTGTCTGAGAACGAGGTGAACGAGTGAGTATAGTCGATGGGGTAGGTAAGTAAACGCCAGTCGGGGAACGAGCCAGGGAAAGCGTAATGAAAAGAGGCCCTTGAGAGAAACGAGAGAAGGAAAGTCTTCGTTTCTGTATAATCTTCGTCTGATAAACGTGCAAAGTTAAACTTTATCTTCAATTTTTAGTATTGGATTTCTGTAAGAACTCCTTAAAAAAGGTTATCACGACTTTCTGTCTTTGTTTCTTCAATTGTCTTGTTTTATGTCTGGGAATTTATTATTTAACTCGGATTTTTCGCTTTGAAACATTACTTGAGAAACTGAAAATAAACAAACAATTGACAGTATTGTCATTTTTTGTCAATCTTTGATGAAGTAAAGAAACAAAAAGCAATTGGAAATGTTGCAGCATGACATGTACTTGACTCAAGCTTGTTCAGGGAGACTTGATAAGGTAGATGACGAGAGTCTTCTTTAACGGATTACGAATGCCAGGACTCCGGTGCACGCGCGGGACTTGATTAATAAGTTTTAACTTTGGTTCGCACGCCCGTGGGGCTCGCGTCGAGCGAGAAACGCCAGAAACGAATTAAGCAAAGTTTTGAGCCTTGCGCGAATGAAGTAAGCGAAGGGCGTGGTGGTCTCCGGAGCTATCTCTCTATCCTTTGTTCTCATTCGTACCGTGGAAAGCAACTGCACCCTCGGGAATCCTTTGACTTCATGCATCTTCTCTTGCCTCGTAGCCTTCCAATATCTGTCCTCCGTACATTAATTTCCTTCTATTATAAAACAAGGTCTTCTCATTTTTAAGCTGTAAGAAAACACAAGTATTTCCAAGAATTCATTTTTCAATCTAAATAAAATGTTAACTCATTACTTAATTTATGATTCAAAAACATTTTTTTATTTGAAATGCTTAGCTGTATTCCATTGGTGTACCTTTTCTCTTTTTCTTGTGCTATCATAAAGCTACATTTTTCAGCCAGGTGCTTCCGGCAGGCAAAGCCCTGTATATACATAAGATACATGTAATCCCGGTCTTCATTTTGCTATGATAGCATAGCATAGCTTTTCCAATTCCCAGGGGTGCTAAGTTCTCAGCTTGCGTCTGCTGCACCTCTTCTCTACAGCCCCACTAAATTTCTTCCTCAGTTTATTTTTTTTTTATTTTCCAGGGATTTCAACGCGGCCGGAAATTTATTCGTGGTTGATCGGCCAGCAACACGCTGCAATGTCTTTCGATCACGACGGAAAGCTTTTTCTCGACCAAAAGCCTGAAGGGACCAACCCGGACTGTGACTCACCGGAGGAGCTTAAAAATAAAGTCCCTCTCTACGGACGTGCCCGAGTTTTTGGATTACGTCGGACTTTGTTTGTCTAATATATTATAGATAGAGATTATGTGACTTGAAATTTTCAATGGAGCTTTCCGACCACAAAGAAAATCGAGTATATTCTCCCCATCCGAGCCTCGAGCAACATCGTGTCGCTATCCGAATGGGCTCGAGGCACAGAGGATTGTGTGTTCGTGTGTGTATCGTGATTTCCTGAGATACGCGTCAAGTCCCCGGGGCACTATCGTTTGACTGAGGCAATTCCATATATCGTGATCCCGGAACCGTTCGTAACCCGCATGCCTGCTCGTTCGCGAGGTCAGCACTACAACCAACACGTGTGCACATGCGATGCACAGCGCATCCTGATCCCAGGGGTGCAACAACCACCAAATTGAAACTGGACTTTGCATATACGGTAGGATTAACGCTTTCCTGGATTCTGTGTGGGACACTCTCGTGATATCCGTAGCAGACGTATATTCACGAAGTCTTCTTGAATCTTTATTTCTTGTGGGTCACGTAGAAGATTCGTTAAGTTTTTCGTAAACCTGAATCAGTGAATGAGAAACTAGGAAACAGATGTAACAAAACGTTTGCTAATATTGTTCATAGAATTAATTTGGCATTGTATATTTTCTTAGAGGTGGTGCATAGTTTCACTACTGAATCGCAATGAGATACATACTAAAGCTTCGGGTACTGGTCGCTACTTCTGCCTCTATCTCACTCTAAACGACTTGATGTTTTGCATACGAGAAACTGTGCCATGAATTCATTGGCCACTAAAGTGTTGAATGTAAAGTATTAACGATCTGTTGATTAGTGACTCATCAAGTCAATGGCTTATACATAAGCATAACTAGTTTGGCTGTCAGAAAATAATGAGTCGATATAATTATTCAGAAAATAATAATTATGAATTTAATCACAGTTACGTAATTGGCAACTATCTGCAGATAATTTCAAGCAGAGCTTGAATGCAGAGCTCTGTATTGGCTTTGAGTTGGCAAGTCTATAGAAAAAATGTATATAACTTCAGTGTCTTATCATACACTATGGCGCCAAGAAGAGCTTTCTTTTACCCCCTGCCTTGCCGCAAGCCAAACTGAATCATCTGAATACTTGATTCCTTAGAGGCTGGGAAAGGGTTCTGAGTAGGTACTATAAGAGACGTTCCTCGCGAAGATGCATTACACGCTCGTTGCATTTTGCCGAGAGGAGTTTCTAGGAATCTACGATGCTGAGAACCCGCATCAGCAGTAGCAGAAGAGTGAGCAGCTAAAACGTGCGTCTTGAGTGGATGAGAAATTATTCTCACTCAGTCGCTATTCACAGATGACTTACTCATCCATATTTGTTGTCCCATTAGTATGCGAGCTGCATTTCTCAAAACTTCGATATACATATAAATACTATAAACTTTTTCCCTCGTTCAAAACGACGCTATAAACGAATATGCACGCTGATCTCGACATTGTCGTCTCAATTCTTTTTATTACACTTAGTGTATTAGTTTCGAGTGCGGAAAAGATGCTGAAGGGTCTAGAAACCAGGGATGGTTCGGTCTTCAGGCAGAACAATTTTAATGTCTTCTCGGGGCCGGGTCATTTAATCAAGTATGTTCCGTACATGAGCAAACTCTAGCAGCCTATAGCTCGTGCGACCGACGACTTGAGCAGGGGGTTGGTCTATACCCGCCCGTGAACATGTGATTCAGAGGTTTCGTAGTAGGGGTGAACAAGAATGAGACCGAAAACAGCGGAGACAGAGACCGAAAACGAGACGAGAACTGGAGAACGCGTAGCATGGCCACCGGAAGGAGAGTTCCGCCATCGGCGTGGTCGTCGCACAGCTTCGCCCCTGAATTATATGACGACTCGTTGCCCGAGTGGTTGTAACTCGAATTCGAACGATTTATCGACGCTGTTACTCTGTCGCCGCCAGACGGGACTCTCTCGGCTCGCGGAACCGCGCTGTGTTCATCCAACGGGAACAACCCCCTAAAAGCGATTACAGGGGCTGCTAGGGCTCTCTCCTACGAGCCTGCACGTCTTCCAACATAGATGAACAGCGAGCGAGGAGAATCTATAGAACCTATGTCGACTCACTGACGCTTTTAATCCGGGTCACAAACGGCTGGATAACTTGGAATCCTTTACCCCAAGAACGAAATCTCGAAAGCTCACGAATATCTCTTCGGTATACGGATTCGAATACCTTGTATGATTTTATTTTTGTTCGAAAGTTCGAGTTTACCTTTCAGCGGTGTCGAATAAATACATTACGTACTCTGACTTTAGATGAGCTGTTGAGTCAAAATACACGAATTCATATATAGACTTCAATTTGGGAATCTTTTGAAAATTTATCTGTGCTCAAATTGATATGCGCAAAATTACATAAATTACCAATATGAGGTATTGTGCTGTAGAAGAATTTGGCCCGAACTCCAAAGGAAATGGACGATGAGGAAAAGAGGAAAAGAAGAAAAGGAACAGATTTACATCGGGAATCGAATGACACGGTACTCCACCATCTCGTCGTGTCTTTTAAATCCGGGTTAACGAGAGTAACCCGAGCAAGGAAAAGGAACAGAAGAGTAGAGAGAAGAGTTCCTTTGAGGAAAGGAGAACCCGATTCTACGAACGCGCGCAGGACAACTTGTGCCGGCTCTTGCTCGCACTCGCTTTCCCATTTACAGCGGATGCGATAACCGTTAGAGCCTGCGAGGATCTTGGAAGTAGGATCGGTATACGTAGGTACGTACATTTGCCTCTAGTACGCGCGCGAACGAGAGCAAAGCCGAGACGCGCCAATCCGTGGCAAGGAATAAATTTAATCCCAAAGTGGATTTACCTACCCTTCACTCTCGCGAAGCGGAACCGTCGATAAGATTAAACTGAGTCTTTCGCATCTCTCAACTAGGTAGACACATATACACAGATACACTGATACATGTAACTGTTTTATGTATAAAAGTCTAGATGTTCCGCAAGTCCGTTCAGTATTTCAGCAAATACAACTTTGCAAGGACGTTCAGTATGAAGGATAGGCTGCAATTTGAAAGCCCTATCGATTTAAATCATTTCAATATCGTATTTTATATCATTTTTAAGATTGCCTAATAAAGTTCGAACAAAGCTTTATAAATAAGTAAATAAATCACTGTCACTAATTACTAATCATATTAGGGATTTCCGGAGAGCATCGACGTTGCGAGGGTGAAAGAAGCCCGAGCTTTCGATGTGATTTGGAGCTAAGCGAGTAAGAGCGGAGAGTTAACTCGGTACATCGATAAAGGATAGTGCCCGAGCAAAGGGGGAAGCTTTGTCAAGCTTCGAACACACAGGAGGATCCGGAATGCGGTTTCGCTCGTCTCTATCTGGCCAGTCCGTGTACACCACATACGCGTGGCTATTTTTATTTTTATTTTTATCCGGAGGCTCTCTCCTTTCGATTTACTTTTGGTCTTGTTCCTGTCGGCCTGCCGGATCGTATGTCCAGCAAAGAAAACCAAGAGATGCATGCATTCCGGGGCTCTGCTGGACTTCGGACCTTTCGCAGTCTCGACGCGTCTTTTTCCTGTATGCTACCTATATATAGAATACATATAGTTGTAAGCATGCTTGCCGGGGTAGTCCACCCTCCGAGACTGTGGAACGCCAGGTCATTCCCTTGGGCAGACGCGGACAGTAGATCTTGGAATCCTTTCAAGCAGTCCGATCTTTCGGGAGGTTTCTCTGTTCCTTCTCAGTTCATTCAAATATTCTATACACACGTATTTATACGTACTCGTATCGAAGAAATTAATAAGAAATGACACGGTTATTCAATTGCTGAACAAGTCCACTGAACCAAGTGGATGAACAAATAAAAAAGTCTAGAAAACGAATAATTGATTGATCGCGTTCTATGGATAAATTTTCATTTTAAACATTATTTTAGTGTGAACCGACTCTTGGCTGAGAGATTTATCGAACTATGTGTATATGGAGTAGGGAACAAAGTAGCAGGACAGGATGGGTATATGTACCTCGGAAAGGGGTTGACGACGGGTCAATTAAGTGAGCAACGGTTCGCTATCTCTCGTGACCAGCCACGAGACCAGCACGCACCTCATTACAGGCTACAGAGACCGGGAGCGAGTGAGACGAATAATGTTCAGCGGCATGTTATAATCCCGGCAGATCCTGCGTTACAGCATTATTTGCAATATCACAATATCATTCAGCGGCGCGAGGTCGACGATAACCTCTTCGTCTTGTTCCCTTCCCTGTCTAGCCTGTCTGGTTCACTCTCGGCGCGCCGGAACTACCGCAATTGCTGTGTTTCAGCGTCAACGAGAAGAGCCGAGCCAAAATCGCCGGCAAGCCGACCCGCTAATACGAGACTACATTCCATTAACGCTGCGGGTAATAACGTTTCTCCTTTGCTGCGGGCAGTACGCAGCCACTAACGCGCGGCCTTCTCTCGGCCTCGATTCACGCCTCGACCTTCTCCACCCGATGGCGTGAACATATATTTCGCTGACTCGTGGTCCGTTGAGGAAATTGCTTGAAGGTGCAATGATATTGCGGTTACTATCATGAATGCACACCTTTCCTCAGGAAACAGTAATGATAAAGACCTCGTATTTTGCGCGACAGACTTCACCAACGGAAACTGCAGATCAGAAGGTGGTGCTCATAAATATTTTAATATTTGTGGTATGTACATATTTTTTGGTATATTCTCATGAAGACTAAAATGTGAAGGAAAAGTGCTTCACGTCCTTGTAGAACGTAGGACCTTAATTGTTAAAAATAACAATTAAGGTAAACCGTTAACTGGCTTAATCCTGTAAACCGTTTCTTTGGGATTGTGTGTCTTTCCAGAAATTAAAAAAATAATTCTTTCACGCACTTTTATATAACCTCTAATTGCTCTCAAACTTTACAGGACATTTGTCTGGATGAGGAGAAGGAATTCCTTACACATGACTTGGGACATACGACCAGGAACAACATCTTTTTAGTTTAGTTTAGTTTAAGTGCCTAAAAATATGTAGTCAGAATTTCGATTTGGAAACCACAAGTTCTTCATTTGCACTGATGAATCACATGTTAAGGATACGTCAAAAAGGGTACTCAAAATAAAAATCAAGTAAAAATAAAGTGTCTCCGTGTCGTCTCACCCCTGCAGACTACCCCGGAAGTAAGCGAACGGGAAAACCAGTGATCGACGTGTAATGAAAGAACGCTAATTACCAAGGGAATGCGACACTGCACCGAAGCATGTTATCCAGCGTCCGTTGCCTCGTCGTGCGACGGGACCGTGTGTTGGTCCCGACTTCCTGGGGGAGTGGAAAAAAAAAAAAAGTTCGTCGCAAACCTTTATCTCGAGGATGCCGGCAGGGCGCGTAGGTGCACGTCATAAAGAATTTCGTAGGCGGTCAGAACGTGACGCGCGACCGCGCCGAGCGAAATTCTTTATGGGGCTTTAATTAAAAATATTAATAATGGCACACCCGCGCTCTGAGGGACGTTCACGTCCGGCGGCTCACCCCTCTTTTCCGAGGGGTGTGTGTTGCGTCCGGGAGCTACCGTGATAGTATAGTATATTGTAGGAACGGAAAACAAACGCTCAGGACCCTCTCCGTGCTTTCTGCTCTTGCTAGATGACAATGGACCGCGTATTCGGATGCTGGGGTAGGTGGGAGGGGGTGGCAAAAATCACTTCCAAATATCGAATGATATTTTTTTCATTAAGCCGGGCGTGATATAGACGCAGCAATTTATATCTGGTACCAATTTATAATTTTAAATTCGACACGTACTCACTAAAGTTGTGATTTAAATTTAAATCTGCGTCCCACCCTGTTTATTGAGAGAAATATATCTTTTAATATTTGAATATTATTTATGGTATTCAGAGATCACAAAGCCGAACGGTGAAGAATGGCAGGAGCAGGGGGCACACGTCCCCTACGTGTGCAATATTCTGGTATTTTTGCTGCGTTTGCAATGCAACTTGCACAGATAAACAGCCGTTGTTTTACTGATAACAATGCCTTCCGTCGAGTTCCGTTATTTACACGGAAATACAGAATTATTATGAACTCTGCACGATTAGTCGTGAGAGTGGGTGCCGGAGAGGGGGATGTCTATAGACGGATATGTATACGCGGGCGAATATCGAGAGAGAAAATTCTATGTGCGTGCACAGGGTATGATGTAACAAATAATAAAAAAAATCGAGAACAATGCGGCTGCTCCGCTCGTGTACCGTGTAGTATGTGGTGTCTGCTCGGGTATGGAAATCGAGAGAGAAGGCTCGAAGCAAATGATGCTGTTCGCGTATGCATACGATTCACACAATTCATAAATCAACGGTGGCACGCGCGTTGTTCCGCGATAGATAGATGTAGGTATAGCAAGGGATATGGTTAAAAGAAAAGTATTAGCGAGAGGTACTCTTCGGGTGTGACACCACGCGGTTCTCTTTCAATGCAGATTAATCTCTGTTATAAGTATACGCGGTATTAGCGTCGCTCCGAGGGATTTTATCACTGAACTGGGCGGTCGATGTCCAGAGGTTGCAAAAATGAAGTGAATGAAAAAGTGATTAAAGAACGGAAATCAATCATTAAAGCAGCTTTCAATATAGTATCATTTCGTCGTTGGAGATGACGAAGAGGATGAGGTTGAGAACGATGGAATAGCGGCGTGAGAGAGGCACGAACGTTATACCGCATTCAATTGTCCTAGCTAGAAGATTAATCGACAGGAGAGACAGCAGGGTGGGTGTAGGACTGGGTGGTGCGATCGTTTCTCAACGGTTTTCGGTGCACCGATAGTTCGTTGCTGCTTGGTTGGCCAGCAGCGAGACTCCAAGAGGGAAAGCAGGGCGAGGATGCTGTTTGACAATAGCACACTCGCTTCGTTTCACCGAAGGTACACCGGACTAATTACAGTGAGAGCTCTTCGAATCTATGGATGAGCTCAAGTTGGAGCCAAAAAAAATGTTCATGAATCACCCTATAAACCAAGCAAAGACGTAAAAACAGTTTTAATTTTTACACGGGAGTTTGCTCATTACGCGTACAAAATACTTTACGTATTAGCAAAAGAAGATATTGATGAAACGATATGAAAAAAGTCATAGTATGTCATCGGAAAAAGAGAAAAGTTTGAGTTCCTGTAAGAGCTGAGTTTTTGGTTCAGTTTTTTCAACACAAACCAGAGGGAGAATTTCTATGATAAGAACGGGTGCATTGCCGTGTTCAGAGAATCGAGAAAAGATAGAGAGCGATTGTGGAAAGCTAGCACACCAGGATGAGATACCATGCGAAATGCTTCGCACGTACACTTTCAACGAGAGGTTCTCAAGGGTCCTCGTGGGCTCACAGGGTGCCGAGCGGGTTGAGATCCTTTACGGAATTCTTGTCCGTCGCTGATCCTTGATGGAAACGGAACGCGTCAATGACGTGACAATTGCGGGGCGTTAACTATATATATAGATATATACCTACCTATAGTAACCTACATATATGTCGACGATCGAGTATACTAGAGCTACTACTATAGAAAGCTGGTTCGAATCATCGCTGGTGGGCATCGAATAAAGGACGACATAAGCGCGAAGTCCGGTACTTTCAGCGCTCAAGCTAACACCGTATTATATAGATATAGAACCCGCCGAGGTTCAACGCATCACTGGGGTAAAAACGGATGTTGAAAAAAAAGAAAAATGAAGCAAAATAAAATGTTGAGCAGATCCTCATGCGACAATTCCGTTTAATCACAGTTTTGAAGAGCACACGTGCCAACATCCTGATTTTGCATCGGTCTAATTTTGTTTACATACGGGCTGTTTTTTCGTCCGGTCTTCTCTGAATGCATATATGAGGCATAAGTTTTACTTGGTCTCGAAAAAAGGGTTCATAAATTTCCCTACCGATAAAAACAATTTTATTACACGCATGAAAATTTCCAGTAACAATTTGTTGCGGTTAGTTATTAATGGTTACTCGGATTAGTTACTGAAATGTTTCTTCTCGTAATTTG
>JABMBT010039231.1:0-13122 GCA_018906895.1 Odontocolon sp. PSUC_FEM 10030002
TATATGTCGTTACACAGGTCAACGCTAAATTGACTATAAAATAATATTATATAGTTAATATTCTATCGACACCATCCAGCAACACTTTCTGTAAAGTATTGGATAGGTCACGCGTGTGGATTCGAATATCGTAGTCACCCTTTCTCGTTGTATGTTCTATGTTGACGCTGGCCCTGGTGCTGGGAACGAGATAGTGGTACGAGGGACTCGGAGGTTCGATGTACGGCTCGATTATCCATTCCCAATTCTTCCAAACGATCCTCTATCCCCCCGGCTGACGGGCAGAATCGACACGAGCACCGACAGTAGCACCATCGGCCGATCCCGTTTAATAGCCGGGTGGATGCCTGCGTGCGATGTGCCTGGCCCGGCGCTATCGGGCTTCGATGCCCTGCACTGCTGTCTATGAAACGTAGCCCTCGGGCTGGCGGGTTTTCTGGTACCGTTCAATGGACCTTGGATTTGTGTTTGATAGGGAAAACCCCGGCGCTTTTATTCCCAGATGTCCGGAGTACGTATATATACTACAGCGCACACTTTCGATATTCCCATTCGATGTGTGTACGTCAAACCGACCTATAGTACAAATTTTCTTTTTTTCTTTTCGACCTCACGAAAATCAATCGTGGCCATTGGATTCCATGCCGATATACTATCAGCGCGGGGGGTGGCACATTGGCTATGCAACAGCACGTACAAGTACCTACACACATACACGCATACACTCTATCGTGGACTTGATGTATTCCGATACTTCACACGGTACACATATCTACGCGGCTCTGATGTATCCGCAATATCATATTTTTTTCTGTTTTTCCAAGATAAATACATACATTGCGCCCGCGGGAATATACGCGGCTGGGACGATTATCGTACATCAAATTTCGGACCAAGTTGAAATATCGGAATTACAGATACATAACATTTTACATAGACCACGAATTTAAAAATAATCAAGAAGCAGAGGTTTAATTTCCTGATGAGGAATATCAGGAAAAAGAGGAAAATCGATGTTAACAACGGAGATAGTAAAGCTATCGATTTATTGAAATTGTAAAGCAGCTATTAAAAGATTAGTTATGCAAAATTGACTTGTGAAAGTTATAAGATAGATGGACATGGAAAAGACACGACCGAGAGTGACCGCAACTTCGATTACCGCGAGGCGCGTATCGATCATACCGGCTAATTGATAATAACAGTAGTCTTTTAACGTCATCATTCCGGTTAATTAGGATGTGGGTCGCTCTCGTCCAATTACCGTCATGTTATTACGAAGCCACTCGAGTCTCCCCTTATCCTGCTGGTACTGGTGCTCGACTGCCGGTGCCGTTCGCCTCGGCCCTTCCAGCACCCTTTGCCCTGTCCCTCTCCATACCCTTCCCCCCCTTTTCCTTTCACGACTTTTCTTTCCTCCTTGCCATGCTCCTCATTACACGAAAAAACTTCCGATACTCATTCTTTACAAAAATATCGACTTTCGGTATTGCCAAGACGGGACCGACATAATTATCTTCCTTTCCCGAAGACGAGGTGGTAAAGAAAAGTAAAAAGATACTAATCTAAAGAACAATCGAGATCGGGACAAGAATATTTTCTTGTTTCGATTAATTAGAGACTCGAGCAAAAAAAAATAGTAAAGGAAGAATAAAAAAAGAGATTGTGGTACATTTCAAGGAGTGGGTTGAGAAGAATAAGAAAATAAAATACCTGGTAAATGGATAATGCATCAAGAAGCTTGAAATAGATACTTTCAAGGTCAGTATGGAGCTGCTGATGGTTAATGGAGTACGTAGGATCAGTGGCAGAAGCGCCAGACGAGCACGTGTAATGGACGAATGAATACGAGAACCGGAGCAAAGGCAGCTTTGCTTCAGGGTCATCGTTCCCATGAATAATTCTCAACTACGAACGTCATTAGAGTAATTAGTAAATGGAGGAGCGTTCAAGAGAACGAGAGCAATGTAAAGGCATTCCTGATGCTCGGCAACAGAGTATAGCGAGTGTATACGTTGGCGTCCAATTACGTTGATGCTACCGCATGATGATGCCATGCTATCTTAGAGCCGCAGAACACGTTGTATTAAAGTGCGTACACGCACATGTCGCTTCGTTTATAGATATAAGCTCTTACACTAACTTACGGAGCCGCATTACACTTGTAGTAGAGTGTGTACAAGCACATGTACTTCTATGGATGCAAGCACTTACAGGGGGTTGTTGTTGTTGTTGTTGTGCGTGTACTCAGGATCGAGGGGACAGTAGATATAGAAAGACAAACAACTGCGTGTGTTCGACACAGAAACAAACATGGGTTTGTATATAGGAATATAACAAGGAGCTGTTCAGCTCGCAGTTTCGAGAAAGTCGGAGTATCAGAGACGAAACAAGGAGATGCTTGCTGTTGATGTTCATAGGGAGAAGAAAGATGAGGGTTGAGAGAATGAAATCGACGATGACGTAACTGAGCACAAACAGACCCGACAAAAGCGAGATGCGCTTACATTATGTGCAACCGCTATCATAAATGGACAACACGCGTATTATGTTTCCAACGTGTTTCGTGTACCATTTTCGGAAATGTGCGATCGACGATCAAGTATAACAGAACTCCATTTATTTGAGTTAGGATGAGGCACAGTGATCTTACGTAATGGGAAGAATGATGTGACGAGATAGTCGAGTAAAAATAACTTCAATTATACGGATTCAGAAGTGTAGAAAAACTTGTATAATCATATTCACTGTATAATCATTGTCTATTCGCCAGCATAATTATGTTAAAGTGGGACTTAAAAATAAATAAAATAGTAACATCTACGCGCCAAGTAAGAATAATGAACGTTCAGCAAAGATTCTCGAACGCTCTTGGTGTCGAGTGCAATCCTTCCCTCTCCTTTTTCCGTTTCCTTGCTCCACGTTCGGTACTCATCGCTCTCGAACTGCTCCTCCCGCCGCTTTCCCGTCGAGGATATTAGCATCGAGCCGACATAGGAGGATGAGATGGAACCGGTGAAGCAAAGCGAAAGTGGCGAACGGACGAAAAAGGAGAAGGCAGAAGCAGATCGTATAATCGAATAACTAAACGATTGTGTTTGCAGCTCCTAGCGCCGTAAGTAGATTCCTGCTGGAAGTGGTCTCCTAACTCCCTCCTCCTTACCGAGACCTTCACAAATCGTTCTCTAGAATAATTAGTTCATACGGAAAAACGTAAGTGAACTACGAGAAGTGAATGCATTTCCGAAGTAACTTTTTTCAGTTTTCTAGAACTAGCTGCGTTACTCTTTCGCAAAAGGTGTTTTTCAAGTGTCAAGTAGAGGTCGTTTTGTTTTTTTCTTCAATTAAGGAGAACCAAGTGAAGGTAGAATAAAGCTGTATTTGTAGTTGGATCTCAAACCTGACAGACCTTCAGCGACGTCTGATGTCGGGAAAAGCATCCCCGTCTCATCGTATAACTGCCAACTAGTAGACACGTCCGAATTCAGTCCACCAGTCTGTTCGAGTTTCTCATAGTCTTTATGATGTTAGTACATAGTACAGTTGTGCAACGGACCGCTCGAAAACTGTCGGACTTTTCGCGAAGACACATGCCAGCTTCGAAACGAAAGGCGAACGGGGGAAAACGACGAGGGTAGTGGAAAGAGGAAAACGGAAAGTGAACGGAGGTGACCCAGCCGCTCGGGCGGGTGCGTATTCTCATCCCCTTCGCCGTCGTCTTCTTTACTGCTTTCTGTCTCGATCTACCTTCTCCTCTTTCTCGCTCACGGTCACCATGAAGCGCTTAATTGTGTCGCGGAAATACTCAGACAGACGGATTCCTTTAATAATGCGCTCGACGGCGCGCTCAACCGTTCGCCCTCTCGACGTTCTTCGCCGTCGTCGTCAGAACGGGTGCGAGTGACTCTGAACTCTGTTCCTCTACTGGCCACTGGTACTGTTCGGCGTGTCGTTTATACGTGTAGACAGCGACCTTTGTGCATGTATACGTGAACTTCGGTGGTAATGGGTCCACAGGATGTCTGCGTATCTGTCTGCCTTCTGGCTCGTCCTGACTTCCTGCCTGCCTGCTTGCCTGTCTGTTAGCAATATTCCCAAGCGAGGGTGTGCCATCCCCCCTCGCCTCCACCGGTATACAACTAAATAAAATCCAGGCGCGACATCGTGTCTCTTACTGTGCTCTGCAACGGTATATCTGTACCTTTCTCTGCTCGGTCATCTCAGTGCTTTGCTCTTTTGCACCCCTGCTTCTGCCCTCGAGGGTCAACCTTTGGTCAGAGCTTTCGTATTAGCTACTGTCGCCATCAACCTCTTCGTTGTCGTTTTTCAAACTTTATCTCCTGTGGTGAACACTCAACTATTACTGTATGTATTTGCCGTTTGACATAATACAAAATGAAGAGAGAATTTCGTTTACTCTGCATTGATAGCCGTGAGACGAGACTCGTATGTATATCGTTTGAGACCTTTGTGAGAAGAAAATATTCCAGCAGAATTTTCTGCGGGACACATAGACCGATTTTTGCTTTATGGAAAGAACGCCAAAGCCCAGGCCTTTTTCTTTCAGGGTATCAGCCAAAGCTTTGGTCCGCCTGGGGAACACATAATCTGTCTGGCCCCTCTGGCGTCGTTGCTACGTTATCCTCGATTCACTTTGTTGCTTGTATAAAATGAAGCATCTCATGGTAAGTCTAGAAATCATGGAGTGCACATAATTGAGAAAGACACGACGGCGAAATAAAGTTGACTGTTGAGAAAAGAAAAAACTCAGTCGCCAGGAAGAAAGACAAATTTCTCGTGCTTGTTTCTCGTTTTCTTTCTCATTTTCAATTATAAACACATAATTGTTTTTCTTGGCGCTCTCGATTCTCATTTCCTTTGCAGATGAGATAACAATTTTGTATAATTTGTTTCTTCATCTTACGTTATTCTTTCTTATTATGATTATTTAAATTTAACTACAATTTTCAAAAATGTTATCCTGATATGTCGGCGAACAATACAGATTGATAGCATTTAACACGAGAAAATATCCCAGACACCCGTTGGTGGTGAATAAAAATCAAAAGAATATTCATAATAAGAATCTGAAGAAAATAAGCTGACCCAGCAGCAGAATCTCGTCGACACTGTGAGCGAGCTGGAACGGAAAAAAAGAAAAGAAAGGCAGAAGAACCAGAGAGACGGGAAGCTGCACTCGTTATCCCCAGGAAAAGCCTACGTTCCGGCACCCGCTTTTCATTTTTTTTCATTTTCATATTTTTCTTTTTTCCTTTGCTGGTCCTCTCAGCTTCAATCCTCCCTACAGCGTCAGAGCACTCGTCGTTCCAAAGTCTTCGCCGCTTTTCAAGTCTCTCATTTCGCTAGGAAACGTTACCTTATACCCTCGGCAATGCTGCGGTGAAATAAAACTAAACGCTTATAGTCAATTAAGGGGCTGAGGACATAATGCGCTTTGCCGCGCAGCGTTACGCTGTGGGACTGTTCAGAGTGAGAGATACATTCACAGAAAGACGAGGAAAAAGACTCTGAAGAGGATCCATGCCCATCATCTCCGAAGAGGCTTAGAGCGAAGCGAAGATGAAATGTAGACGAAGAAATTATGTAGATACTCCGGTCCCTTTGCACTTTCCATTCTTGTAATATTTTTTGGCACTTGATAATAAAATGGGAACGAAGGTTTAAATGTAACACTGTTGCATATTTATCTGTTGATTATTTTTCACCGTTGATTTATCGGAAATGCGGTAGTCCCGAGAGTCCACCATTTATACTGCCTAAGGGGGGTAGAACGGGGAGGCTGAAAAAGACTTTCCTTGAACGAGATGAGGCGAGGAAGATAGACAATGCTGCACAATGTCAACTTTCAGCCCCTCAACAGTCGCAAGCGACAACCACAACGCCCCTATCAATTACTTGACGGAGTATAAGCGGAGGGCGAAAATGCCCTGCTCTTTCCATGACGTGGGCAACGAGGATGATGAGGAAAGTGCATTAGCAAAAAATTCACATGATATTTTCAATAATAAATATTCCGTTCGATGCTGAATACAACTAAACTTGATACAAAACAATACAACATGATAAGATAGATAACATGCATTCGTAAAAAAATGATGTCACGATACATCGAAATTCTCGAAATGCGATATTTGATTGTCGTTGTTTTATACCTGCTGTTACTGGCCAGCTCGCGATCTTGAGACATCTCGAAAGTCGATAAGAGTTTGACAGTTGGTGAACAATCGCAGTATGATTGTTTGGAAAAATGTTAAGGCCTTTTCTCGAAATCCAAACGGATGATTGAGTAATGTCAAAAAAACCTTTTTGTTCCCATACTTCGAATGTTAACTATACATATGTTAAATTTGTTGTGCACTAAGCCAGAGCGTTGCAACGCTACTTGACTCGAAGGCTCGGGCGATAACGAACGTGTCTGAACCCTAGTACTGATGAAAAGATTTCAGGAGTAAAGAATGAGCAGAGATCGAAATTTCTCAAACATCTTTGATGTAGGCAAGCCATTAAGATATGTGGAGTGGATTGCGGCGACAGTACATAACTAGACTGTACGAATCTTCAGAGTAACAAATATCCACTATTGGAATGATTGCTGGCAATCGCGATAATCCAAAGATTTCCTGAGTGAAACAGGGGAGAGTTATTAGGAGCAGGAGATGGAGTGCGACTACAACGTGGTCTAGCCCCACTAGGGGTTTGATGCTGACTGCACAATGTCCTCGAGCTTGCGGAAGAGCACCGGCGTAGCTCACTCTGGCTCCCCTATCAATTTTCCGGTGCAACAACCGGCAGACACGACCACGCCTGGTGCGATTCTGGGAGTTGGAAGAGGATAGAACGAGGAGACAAATATGGAAACGAAACAAAGAACGAAATAAAGAGACCTGAAAGACGAGTGAAAGAAAAAGAAAAGGGGAATCGACCATCAGGACCAAACGTCCAACCGCAAGGCATTGACTATAATAACAGAAATAATAACAGCGGAAAGAGAACAAGAAACAAAAATCGAGAGAGATAGAGCTAAGCATTAATTGGCTCTTGATATTTGATGGCGGGCTGGTGGCTTTCTTTCGAAGGGCTGTGCAGACTAGAGCAGCAGGATACGATACAGAATCCACCTGGTGTATTTTCGTTGTTGTCGAGCATCAACAGACTCGTTGTGAGAGAAAGAGTACGTCACTCGAACCATAACTCACATTTTTTGGCGACACAAAAGCACGACATTATAAATTGACGAGGCCATCAGGCGCCCGACGTAAATCTATAACGGTTTGTTTGGGTAGCTGAAATTGGAGGAAAACAGGACTGCGAAACCGAATACACGCCTACGGTTCAGGCAATCCCTTCGGGCAACAGTTTCACCTTTTTCAACGACGAGGGTTATATTAACCGTGACGATCTCTGATGTTATACACAATTTCGATGTTGCTGAATCCTTTCCGAGATTGGGTTTTTGTCTCAATTACCAATTTGCACGTAAAGTAAAATGGACAATCATTACCATAGATAGAAAAAGCATTAATGGGTTTGTTATTTCTGCATGGGTATAGAACGTCTAGGATGACGGTTCCATTATTTTCGCTCTTTCTCCGGTTCTTTCTGTCGATTCAGCGGTATATACTCAAAGATATTACTACACCCATCGAGGGGATAAACGGTCCGAGGGAAGATCCAACGTCGTATTAAATACCACAGGCACTAAATCCCTCCGGTACATTAGCCAGCACTACAGACTCTTCCTCATCCTCTCACTTTCCTTTATCGTGGTCCTTCAACTGTAAGAATCAACCGAAGAACGAGAACGAAGCCCGAAAAAGGAAGGAGGAACGAATAGTCAAGTCAAGTCTGAGAAGAACGAAGAACGCAGAACGAAGAACGAAGGGTTCCATCGCACGAGGCGTTCAGATTTATGATCCTTACGGAAATACGATTAAAGGATGAATGGTCGAGCGCTGACCAACGACGTCGAGAACGACGAACGTTTGTTCGGAACTCTGTGGGCACAAACGCACGCAGTAACGCCTGTTCTTATATATTTTTTTCTACCCGTTATTTTTTCTTTTTCTATATGTGAACTCGGCAAACTGTACGACCCAAGCTGAGAGTCGTTTATCCACTCTGCACGAAAAGACACAATATTTGTCACTGCTTCATCGACTCGAGCGAGAAAGAAAAATCCGTGCGAGAGCTCTTCAGCTCGAGAATAACCATCAAGAACACTCAAGACTCACCGGGATCTTGCTGCTCCTACGTTTGCTTTTTTCCTTCGTTCATCTTTTCATTTCTGCACGGTATTTCGATAAGAACGAGTCTTGATCGACGATGGTGTCACTCGCGAAGCAATCGATCACTCTGCGATGGCAACGAGAAGCAGCAAAAAAAGAAGCTGCGCTTCTAGGGACAAATAAGGGATGAAGAAGCATTAAAAATATCTAACGTACTTTGGTTTCAGATCAATCGATTACACCGAACTTTCGTAATACTTGTTTAAACAATTTTCCAAGTCTGCGGAAAAGATTTCCAGACAAGTCGTAAAAAATTGTTAGGAAAATGAAAGAAGAGTTGTAAAAGATAACACTTTGCAAAGTTGATTAACTTAAGCACGAGAATTAAGCATAAACTGGTATCAAAATCGCTATTTGTGCTCGATTATATTCTGGGAGAACAAGCAGAGAGACACGAAAGGATGAGAGGCAGACGGTACCGATGAGAATTTGCTCTAGATCTATCTGACTCTATCACGTGTACTATATCTCGGCTAATCTCTGGCCTGTTCTCAATTCGGTCGACACGAGTGCTCCCACGAGCCACTCAATTCCTCTTCCTCCATGTACTCTCAACGGACACCTCGTCTCTGAATCCACTGAACCATACAACCGAATCTTGTGACTAGAACTACTAATACTACCCAGTTCCACTCTGCTCCTATTAATAGTTCAATCATCAGTACATATGTATGAAATACAGCATCGAAACTCAAAGGCAATTCGTACCTCATCTATAGCTGAATTTACAGTGTCATAATCGTCCTATGCAAACATACAAATCTGGCATCCCTAAAGTATGAAGTAATACAACTTGTCAGTATCGAAATCTTTCTATTAGCTATTTAAAGCAATCTGGAACCAATCTGGAGAAATTCGAGTTCGGAAATTCTTGACGAAATCTGTACAGATCAGATGCGAGTTCAATTGTTCAACCGGTAAAATGTTATGTCTAGAATCACTCTCTAGATAAGCCTTACTTAGTACGTATATTTCATTTCGGATGTCAGGACAAATTCTCTCATGACCTAAGTGTACATGTGTCGCATCGGGTTATTATAAAACAATCCAAAGATTATTACCGTACGATAACAGAGACAGAGTATATAGACGCGTTAATTTCGTTTCCAATCACGAGACCTGTCTAACCATAAATTTTAATTAGCGTGTGCGAGCGAACAGTAGGGCTGGCGAAACGAGGCCATAAATATCGAGAGCAATCGAAGCGATGACCCTGCTTCGAGTGGATCGAGGATCGATCGAGAAGAGGTGAGAGCCCCGCAGCATCAACTGCGGCAAGAGGGAAAAATAGGCCATGGTGTCGTGAGGCAAAAAGAAAGACCGAGGGTGACACATTTCGCAGGGTCGTCTTTCAGCTATGCTTGGCAATTTTGGAGAACGCAATCCCTGCAACAGTGTGACCGACATCGCGACAATGTCAGAGACCACACTAAGCTTTTCGCCCCCTTTAGTCCACCTCATTCTTGCCGCTGTGTAGTTAGAATTCTCCCATCACCTTTCCCATGCTCATACGGTGAGAAAACCCGCAGTGAATGAAATGCGGTGGGTCTGTGCTAATCAAGGACGAGACCTTTTTACGAGGGAAACCAACCCCGAAGGTTGGGAACTAAAAATAGAGCGAGAGGATAAGAAACAGGAAAAGACTCAGCGAAGGGAATCTTCTTTTTGTTTCCTCTGTGTAGCAAAAGTGTACAAGAAGAAACCTAAAATAAAAAAGAAAGAGAAGGGAGAACCTTTTCCTAGCATGTTGGTGGGTGTTCTAGAGGAGAAAAGGAAGTCCCCGATGGAGGTGGCTGAGCGAGGATCATAGAAGAAGGGATGATTGAGTGAGTGATCGACGAGTATGCTTCTGGCTGGAGGATGCCTGGAGGATAAGAAAGGGGCAGGGAGGACCGGGATCGAAGCTTTCCGTCTCTTGTCGCTAGTCTCGTTCTCTTCCGCAGCCTCCGGCCAGATTTGATTGCCTACTCTCGGCTGGACACCCGTACGAGATCACCACAAATAAATACAGAATTCCTAGAAGCGGACTCTGGAGAACTACACCACGACCAGGGAAACTCCAGACAACCCGCCTGGACCCCGTCTTAATTTCATTCCGTCAAGTGAATTTACTCGGAATACAGACAGTCTGAATTGATAAAAAAAATTGTCGGAGAGATTGCTGATGGATCATCAAGATCCGAGTCTCTCCACCAAATGAAGGTAAAATGTCTTCGAGACAATCACATAGACGATTATTGGAGAACAAGGAAACGTTATTTTCTTCCTTAGAATCCGGAAGACTTTTTCGAATACTCTTTGAGCTTTCATATCGACTTATGTCGTGACATCTAAGAGCGGAAGAGAAAAAATAAATATCTCGTCTCCGGTGACCGACGATCCTCGTCGTAAAGAAAGTAAGGGATGAAAAGCCACCCCGTAGATCAACTGCGACCCCCGACTTACCTCCCCATCTTAATTTCATCCTCTGCCGATAGAATTTACTCGGGGTAAAACGACAACGTCTTGTCCGCGATGAAAAATATTGGAAAAGCTGAGTGGGTGGAGGCAACTGAAGAGAGGGACTTATATCCAGGTCAAGAAGGGTCGTGCGCTCGTTGATTGGAAAGATATAAAGTGTCGCGAGTCGTCTGTGTGATCTCAGAAGCGCATCGATGCGCTGATTTCTGATCAGAAATCCACTGTGGTAACGCACGAGGTGTAACCCGATTTCATATTGCTTGGGGAATAAACACACGCTCTTGATAAACATTCGTTTCATCAGGCAGGTCTATGATGATAATGGTATTGCATTAATTTACCAAAAATACTTAAAATTAATAGTTAAAGTACATAGATATTCAATATCATGTTTCGGTTTAGATGAGTTTTTAAATATGTTATATCGAACAAGGAATGCCAACTATTATAGGGTATCAAGAGAATTTGTATTTAATTTGAACGGAATGACAGTGCATACTGATGGCAGTAGCAGCAGCAAGTTGCAACAGTGGTAGCGAGAGAGACGGGAAAGTTAACTATGCGCTGGAAAGTGCAACGAGTTTCCGATTAGATAGTTTCTGCCACCTAACCAGAATTAGTGCGGACTGCCCGTTGTTAGCCGTCTGGCCGTAAGTAACTAACGACTGAAATTGTGAAATTTTCACTCGCGCGAGTGGAAGGATATAGTAACACCAACGTGGCACGAATATCCGAACGTCGGGGAATGCTTAAATGCTGTAGAGGTGATTAGCTAAGTCCGGGAGCGAGCGAATGAACGTTGGGCATGTGGATAACTATCTGGACGTTAATGTTGAGCACGCTTTCAACCCTTCTGCAGAGTCGAGTAACTGGATGGTAACTCCGACCTAGAGAGGTGTTGGTTCACATGATTCAAGCTGTGGATAAGCACAGATAAATCTCACTACGAATGTTACTTATTGCGAATATAAATTTGGCAGAGTCGATGGACCATTTCAGTTATAATTTGCATAGAGTCGACAATTATAATTATAAATTACATATTCATAAATAATTTGAATACAAATTGTATAATATAACTACGATTTAGTGCACGAATACCAAAAAATTGGAGTTGCATTTTATAAATTCATTAACTAACAACGTATGGCATTGCACTGTTTAATATTGGCCATTTTATCGTCTGAATCACCGAATAATTATATCCCGACACTGTTGAGGTAAATATAAACAGGGAAATAATTAATGATGCATTTTCGAGAAGGGGAATAATTATCACTCGTAAATAGAACGTGTCGTTCGAGAAGATATAACGAACTCGATGATATTTCTCGATCATTGGATTCTCGACTGATAATTATTATATTGTGTTAATTAGCTTTTGGTACACACGAATGACGATATAACCGAAGCAAGATTGCAATTACATTAATGCGTGTGGTTTGATTTCTATACTCGTACTATCTCGATATTCGATTTTTCCTCTTGTTCTCTCGTGAAAATATTGGTCGATGGTCTATCAAAAGAGAAATTCTATATATTTGATAAAACGGATAGATTGCGAGCAAAAAGTTCTCTGCAGTTATAAAATCCACTCAAAAGTACCAGCAGAGAAACGGTAGTGTCCGGTGAATCCAATTTGGTAAAAAATAATTGGCTCGTCGAAGCATTAGCGGTGATTAAAAAAAGAGTTTTCACGTCTCTATCGGGGCGTTAATAGAAAAAATCTATGGAAGGGACTAACGAAAAAAAAAGAAAATTCTACTAATAAATAACGAGTGACGATGGTGGCAAAAGTTGGTAGCTACATATCGGGCTTACTCTCTCGCTCGCCAATAATTGGATCTGCAAAGGGTGTATGTTTGTACGGGGACGAATGGTGAGAGCTGGTAGAATAGAGGAAGAGTAGCGAGTGTTGGTGATGGTTAACATGATACAAAGTCGATAAAGGTCGGATAGCAAAAGCGACACTGCGTCGATCTCTCGTTTATAATGATATTTGGATTGGGGCATCAATTAACTTGTTGGTTAATACAACGTGCAAACAAAACTTTGCCGAATTGCCATGGACGGACAATGATGATATCCAGTGAATTTGCTATTGACTTCGCTTGCCCGTATCTACGCTTTGCCAGCTTTTCCATGGAGAACGAATAATAACGAGAAACCAAAATCCCACCCAGTGTGTGCCAGTAGAAAACACCCGTATTCTGGTAGCCCGTCAGTCTGCAACGCTCAGCCACAAACCTTCTCTCATACCCCTTGATTATAATTGGCCGACCTTCGTCCCAGTGAAATTCAGTTTTCGATGAAAAATAACGATAAAAACGATTTGTCGAACATTGTAAAATGAAAA
>JABMBT010039342.1:0-13117 GCA_018906895.1 Odontocolon sp. PSUC_FEM 10030002
CATAAATAAACAGCTGCTGATACTTACGTAATGACCTACTGAGAAACGGCACTATAATGAAATAATTAATTCAGCAAATTAATATCTACAAAGTGAGCGATAATTAATGACTTATAAATCGTCGGTGCATTCGTTGACATAATAATTCGTCCCCGAACACTTTAATCAAAAACGCTGATAATATTTTTGTAATCGAAAGGTACATATAAAAAAAAAATATATGAAAATACGAATGTACAGTAATGTCTAATGTGAATTTGAGTGAATTTTAGCTTCGTCAACATTTTTCATCATGAACCAGTCTCGTTGGTCGATGTGTTACAGCTTTGCACGCGCTCAGCCTACTGACATTGAAATATTCACAAAGTTGGCAACCAGACTCGAGGCGTCTTATTAATATGCGCACGAACCACGTCGATGACGACCAAGAATACTATGACGATGCAATAGTATTTCGACTGTATAGTTCAAGCGTTGAAATAACGAGCAATATATATAAACAACGACTACGACTACGACGTTGCTCGCTCAGGTTTGACGATGCAACCAATGCATCCAGTCCAAAGAGATAGTGTCCAGTCTTCAGGGTGCGCGGTCCGCGCGATCGCTCGATGGTCCATTACATCGCGGTCGAGGTGGAATTAACGTACGGTCCAGGACAACAGCGTTCATATTGTTCGATGTTCGATATTCGCTTCGGTAACGCGATGGCCCTACCTTAGCACGTATATGTATCTATATACATAGATATACACGGAATAACGGTGCAAGAGTGACCACCTAAAACCGTTGGTGGACCGTAGGGATGCTTGGCAAGTTTGGAGAATTGGGAGCAGATTCTCTCGGGGATGCAAATTCGCTTCACGCAGCTGGATACGTTCGATGCGATGAGAACGGAGTGCGGAGAGTTACGGTAGAGAATCGGAATTACCGAGGATCGAATCTATTGGTATATGGATTAAGATTTGGTTCTTGGAAGACATTTTGTGGAACATGAATATGATTTTAATAAAGTGATGAAGAGTGCAAAGTGATCTTCGATTGGTGTGGGTTCCCGGATTAATTAATGATCTATACAGGGTTCTACATATATATACGATCTATGACTATTATTTTGTAAAAAAAAAAAAAAAACGTTCAATCATAAAAAAGTTAGTGGGATGAAAGAGTTTTTCATCTGGGGAAGGACAAATTTTGCAATTTTTTTATTTACGAGTAAAAAAAAATTGGAAAGTGTCTGCAGAGAAGCCATGAAATGGAGCATCGGTCGAGGTAAAAAGAAGCGCGAAGAGAATGAGCAAGTGGGCACAAAAGAATAAGAGTTGTAAGAAAAAAAGACAAGAAAGGCGACAACGAGGTACCACAGGTGGTAGATGAAAAAAAAAAAAAACTCAAAAAAGTAAAACGATCAAGGCTTCACACGTACTGATACTAAAAGATCTCCCTCGTTCTCGTCGTCGTCGTTGAGTCTGTTGAGAAAATCGTTCGAGTCACGGGACGTACAAAACGAGGATTCCTGCGACTATTCTAAGCTCTGCAATGTTATACATTGTACAGAATATGAGGCTATCGCGAAAGCCCCAAAAGCATCGTTAGAACAAAGAATAATAAGTGTCTAAAAGAATTTCCTCTCAGTACACGTTAACATTTGGAACTTGGTATTTATCTTTTTTTCGAGGAGGAAAACAATGAAGTGATAAGAAAAAAGATTTCGTGCGTAACTGATAAAAATTGCGAACTTGGAACAAGCAATTAACATTTGTACAGATATACTTATCTACTAAATTTTACACAGAGTTTTGAGTTCTGGAAGTGAGTTAAGGCAACAGGGTAGTTATAGAAAACACGAGAATTATTTCCAAATATGAAAAAAATGAAGGTACAAGGAATTCGTATTATCTCCAGTTTTATTGCGGTTTCTATGGAGTGCTGGTTGTGCCGTTATAACTCGCAATGAAAGTTGATTTCAGCAGTAACCAACCAGTTACCAACCAGTCGTGCTGCTCGTGAAGCTTAGTAAGCATTTTGACGAAGTGCAGTTGTGTTGTGGAAGTTACTTTTACCAGAGCCAAACGAGCTTTTCAAGGTTTCTGATTTAACCTATGTATAGACAGATTTAAAGTATTGAAAGCTACTCATAAAAGAGAGTTCCGTAAAAGAACTAAAAGGTCAAGTCTCACTACGAATCTGTTAAATATTGAAAAGTTTTTCCTCGAATCATCCTGATCGCTGTCAATGAGAAAATAAAAACGATAGAAGCGATCCTCGCAAACTCAAATATATTTCGTATGACTAAACTTGTGAAGAAAATTTTCGAGAATCTCGTTACCGACTTCATTACGGAAATTTTAGTAACAATGCTGAAAAGCGAAGGTTCACTATTTCCAGTACGTTCTGGCCAGTGGACGATGAGTATCAAGGAAAGGTGGGTGAGGAATTCTTTCCTCATGAAAAAGAAGCCTCAACAAGGAGTGCTTGGTACCAGTTCAGTAATAAGAATAATAACAACAACAACAACAAAAACTGAGAATGGAAGTGTGCAGTGAACCACCGGACAAGAGTGAGCCACGTCTGGCTCCGGGAAGAACCGCAGAGGGTTCTTCTCGCGGTGACACAAACGTTCCTTCGAGCGTGAGGATACTCCAGGACTCGTTCGTGACGATATCCAACGTTCTCGAGGTCGAGGGAGTTCGAAGCATCGATGCGAAATCCAATGAGGATTTTGGATCGGCTTTAAGTGCTACAGCGGCTGCAGGATTTGTCGATGACGATGAAATGAACATTTCTTGGATAGTGCTCAAAGCAATTTTGATGCTAGGAATAATAGTGACTGCGTTGTTAGGTAATGCTCTGGTGATCGCGAGTGTGAGACGTCATCGAAAGCTTCGAGTACCGACTAATCGGTATGTGGTCAGTCTCGCTGCTGCTGATCTATTAGTGGCAATGTGCGCGATGACGTTCAACGCATCAGTGGAATTATCAGGACGTTGGATATTCGGTAGATTCATGTGTGACGTATGGAGTTCACTCGACGTTTATTTCTCAACAGCTTCGATACTCCATTTGTGTTGTATAAGTGTGGACAGATATTACGCGATAGTGAGACCACTCGAGTATCCGGCTATTATGAGACAAATTGTTGTGACGGGAATGCTAGGATGCGCTTGGCTTTTACCTGCTCTTATAAGCTTCATGCCGATCTTCATGGGATGGTACACCACATCCGAAAACCTTGATTATCTCAAGGAAAATCCTCAGGTACACATCCGCATCCCTTCGCAACTCAGTACGTTGTACATTGTGATAACAGTCAAAGCTTTACGAAAACACATAACCGCGTGCTACTCATGTTTATCATTATGTAGTCGCTTCATCATAATCCACTTAATCGCACTTTACTTCCGTTCACCATTCACAAGGAACAGGTATAACGTTTATATCCTACAGTACACAATCGCGTGTAACGTTCGCGTCTCACGTAGGTACCTGATCACCTTATAATGAAGGATCGTTACTTTTCATGGCGTACGTCAGTAACACTGAAAATCAGATGAAATTAGCTGAAAATCATGCTATTATTTTCATGAACAAGGTCGTTGAATATACTCTTTTCGATTCAAACTTGAATCCCTTTAAAGGCAATTTTTTGTACCATTGCCAACTAATTACAAAACTCGATTCATTTTGCATCCCTTCGTCCTTAGGGATCTTGCATAAGTGATCCATCTTTTCTCATCTGCAATATACACGTGGTTGCTTCCTGAACCGCAAAAGTCATTCGCTAGTAGTCGCTGACTTCCGATCCCTCCTATCTTATACCATACCCTCACTTTTACTGTTCATCCCCCTCGTTTACACGAACGTGGAGACACCCAAGTCGAGGGGTGTATCTGACATGTCCCCCGACACTTCCTGAGAAAACCCTCGTGTAGCTCAGCATCAAAGAAATTGATTGATTCAGACACCGTTGTTCCAGCACGTGAGATTAATGGCGTCCCTTCAATCACCGTCAGGAACGTGTGTGTACTTTTAAAAAAATTCTGAGAAAAACCACTAGAAGATTCGCACAAGGTCTCAAAACATATCCGACTCTGTATGCGGGTATCTGATATATTGCGTCAAGGCCGAAGGTCTCATATGCTTTCCTAACGTAACAAAGGAACCAAAACCACGTAACACGCATTTACGTAGTATTTTAGTCCACCGAGACGTTAAATAATGAGGAACGATTCGTCACCGCAACAATTTTTCCATTCATTTCCGTAACCCACACTGAGAAAAAAATGTGGTTGATTCAGCTACGCGCGTTAGCACAGGCTGTCACTAACTTATTTTGTTGCTTCAACTCGATACGTAGTTGAAACAATATTTCTTAATTTTATTCAATAAGACTGCAATTAAATCAATGAAAAATCATATCAAATCAACAAAATATGTTAGTGACAACCCGTGCTAACGTGTGTAGTTGAATCAACCACATTTTCTTCTCAGTGCAATCATCGGAAGTAATCCATTTGTTGATGACACTTTGCAATACCAAAACATGGCCCTCTTTTAGAATTCGATTCTGGCAAATAGACCGCATAATGGCGTATGTTTCATTAGCTGTATCCTGATCAACGAAACTGTACATACAACATGACCAACTTTCACAAAGTTTATCCATCTGCTTCTTCGTCGCCTACTAACACGTCCCGGAAGTAGTCAACCGCGTTTGGACGACATTCAGGTCAGCATCCAATCATCAGCTCAACATGACGAGCATCTTCATACACTCGTCCATACTAGGAGTTTGCAAAGTTGATCCCGATACTACGTGCCGTTCAGAATGTTCCGTCGAAAACGACGGTAAAAGTAGTGGTTGTGGTGGTTTCGTTACACGTCGTATAAAGTTAGAAGCACGCGATATATCTTCTCGTGCAAGATTAATTACGTCGTGTCGGGTCGTCCATGGATTATCCATCTCGAAAGTGGCAACCCTCGATCGTGGACAGCTGGTCTCCTCCCTGGATACCACAGTGACTGACTGACCGACTGCCTGAACTGCGGTTGACGGAGGGTCCAACCCACGCGTTTCCTTCGTGAAGCCTAAAAAAGAAATAAAATCACGGAACGGATCGCTTCCAGGCACGAAAGCCTCGCCTCATTCGCCTTCTTCATCTTTTCCATTCTGTTCGGACCCTTTTTTCTCACACCGTCTCCAGTTATCGATACCTCAAGAGTCTTGGAGTTGTGACCCACTACTGACACCTCTCTCAATTTTGGCATCGCGGTACAACTCCTCGAATCCTCAGATTTATAACCTTATCGATAACTCGTGGACATTGCAAGTGTCACTCGATATCAGGTCATGCTTAATAGGGTTACCACACTGCACATCATAATTTTCCAGCTGATATTGTCGTACCGCTGTACTGTATCTCGATGTCACGATGTCATTGATTGTTGTTCCTAATATTCGCTACTCATTGTAAAAAGTCTTTCCGCAAAATTCGACCAATGGTCAACGAAATACATTGTCATACTTAAATATGACATTTACTGTCTCACGACGGGCTTATCGATCAGGTATGCATCTTCGTGGTGAATCGTGCCTACGCCGTGATAAGTTCATCGGTATCCTTCTGGGTTCCGGGTGTCGTGATGATTATCATGTACTGCAAGATATACAAGGAAGCTGTGAGACAGAGAGAAGCCCTTAGCCGTGCATCGAGCAGCACGGTCCTGAACAACGTTCATCTTCACAGGATATCGTCGAGGCATCGATCGCGAGCGTCTCATCAGTTACTTTTGCATCCGAGTGACGCGAGTGACTTCAGGCGACCATCGTGCCAGACTGCGGTTGAGTTGAACGTGGAAAACGGTGAGTGTCCATTACGAGCTGCACAGAGAAAACGAAATGTAGAAATATAAAATTTGCCTTGTATAAAATGGACCATTTCGAACACGACGTCGAACTGCTATAGCGCTATGCCCGGTAATATTGATCGACAAAGGTCCGGAATGAAGGCTCCGGCAATTGTTTCCTGACTATATTCCAACCAGCAATCCAAAGCTCCCGGGATCCAATCCTGGATTAGCCTACTCGTACTTATTACCCCATAGAGAAACGTTTACTGCAAGTACATAAAAAATGTATTCGAAAATATATAACTTTTTTTCGTGATAAAAATACGATAAACGTATGTAAACATATAAAACATATTGACTCTTATTATCAAACATACACCTCGATATATCCGGCAGAAGTATCGCGCAATATAAATGAAATACAGAATTTTCGGTATAAAATATGTGCATACACAATATACCTACGCACTTTTTTCGTAGATGATTTCCCCAAATCCTAGATTATCGACAGCGTTATGAAATAAACAAATTGCGAGTAATAAACTTGCCCAGAATTGAAATTAAAAAAATTGACACATCATAAATATTGATAACGGTATATGTTTATGTACGTTTAAATTCTCACGCGTAAAGCATAGCGATTATGAACTATCGTCCATCGTAAAGTGAAACCAAGTCAGTACCGTAACGAAAGGCGATAAAAAACAACATATAAACGGAGAATTGTGAGAAACATAGGTATATAGAAGAGGAGTTAGAATGAGAACCAACACTGTGATTATTAACTCGGTGAATTTATGAGTCCGGTAGTCGAAGCGGAGGCGGACAGTCGTTGTACTGGTGGATACGGACACGTTCGCACTCCCGTTCTAACGCCATCTCGGTCGCTCACACGTTCAACACTTTAGCATTAACACTCGCGTGTTAACGACGAAGTTGCCAAGCGCTGTTGCACGTTCGATAATGCACATTTTGGCAGCTATACGGGGGGTCGCAGCCTATTCCCGCATCACCCCAGTCATCAGCGCTGAGTGCGCTGATTCTATGTGCATATGTGCCAAATCTGCATATGTCTATCGAGTACAGCAATATCTCATACAGATTTCGCGAGCATATTCGGAAATCTCTTTCCCGAGACACGTTTCATACTGCACGCAGACTTCTAGAGTATTTATTCTGAAAATATGCTTGAAAATATCATACTCTACAGTTTATTTATAGATATTAAAATTTGATAACTGTTAGCAAACAATTTAGTTGGGTTAGAACGAAATCAAGATTCAGGTACAGCTGATAAATGGCTAATTAAGAATGATGCTTTATTACGATTGTTGATTAATTCGTAATGTAACATAATGCTTATAGTTGTAGCCAAAGTCATGAAGGTCCGTCATCGGTTAATTTATAGTAGTAACTGATGGCATTGGTAAATTTCCATCAGACTTTTGGCAAGATCGATATAAAAACCAAAGTCAGCCACGAGTGAAGAATCGTAGATTTTGGTAGGTAACTGGCTTTGTCCTAGATTCATTGATTTATAAATTCCTGATGCTACTTTTTATTTTGATACCACATGCAGAAGCGTGGGTGCACTTTCTGCTGCATCATTGAAATTTCGTGGACGCAGATTTGTCTGCCATATACTGTATGTTCTTGCTGGTATTGCTATAATAGTGCACCGAGCGGACCAGTCTGGCAGGAGTTCATCACCGTCATTGCCTACTCACAGTAGTAATAGCAGCAACCCTAGTAGCCAATGTACCAGCAACTGCGGTAGCAGTTGCCAAAACTTGCAATGCCTGAGATACCACCGGCATAGGCTTACAGTCGTTTCGCAATAATTACTGTGCAGTTTAGTCGTCCCGGGGTCCTGTTCCCAGTACAGAAACAGAATATGTGTGCGTGCAGTGTGTGTATTTCATCCCTCACTCGCTCTACTCCACAGTCTGTTCACATCGATCGATGTACCGTTTGAATGTTGCAGAAAGGTCGTGGTGGTCTGAAGATCGTACAATCCTACCCCAAACAGCTGAGCCAAATTTATAGTGTAGTTAGTTTCAAGAATGTCGAAACGGTATGACTTGGATATCTCTTGAGCTGCAGTTATAATAAATGTGATTACTGATTAGGGTTCATGACACGCGATGTTTTATGACAGGAATTGTACAAAAATGCAATTTTTGAATGTAAATAAATTATTGTGCATAATTGGTCACTCAGTAAGGAATTAACAGTTTGTATGTAGACGACTTAAGATGGAAAGAAATTTAGATGAAATAGTTACTTCTTCTTGCATTTAAAGAATTTCACCTCTATGACGTCGAGCACGCGATGCAAAGAAACATAAAAGGAAAGGGTTCAGAAAGTTGTAGCAGAAAACTAGTTTCCCCATGTACATCCCCCTGGAGGCAGTCAGATTGAAAGTGGAAACCAAAGTAAAGTAAAGAGGATAGTGCAAGAATGGTAGATTCACGAGAAACGTCGGATGGAGAATAGAATGAAAAGTTTTTCCAGAACTGTACTGGAGAACTCTCACTCGCTGTAATGGCGAGGCATTAATTCAATTTTACCTCGACGACTCTTTTCATCCGCCTTTTTCCATCCTTAATATCATTGACTCTCCACAGCATTGACGTTTTATTCGAATGTTTGATTTATACCTTCTATATAATTGCATAATATAGACGGAACAATACACCAGAGAGGAAACGAGAAAATAAAATAGAAAGCAAATTATTATTGGGTAGGTTAAGGATTTGTTACGCGAATTATATTACCAGCGTTGCATATCAGGAAAACTTAAAGTGGAGGCACTCCACAGAAACAGTACCATTGATTTTCTCGTCTGGTTTGCAGTAGGAGAATTGCAATGTTGCGATAATGATAAGGATTTGCACATTCTGCAGCTCTTTCGAGAATAATTAAAACAACATACCGAGCAAACCTGGTTACCATTATTCACAGTCGATGAGGTTCCGAATGTTACCGGCAAATTACTTCCTGTGCTGAATTAAGTTATTCTACAATTTAGCATAAGAAAATTGACCGCACCATCTTCATCTTAATGTAATCACTACTACGATATTTCGATATTTATAGACAGGGATCAGACATTCAAAAAATCTTATCATATTGCCGAACTCACAAATTAACCTTCCTTATAAAAAAAATTATATTCAACCGTAAATAACACTTTTTCATTTTTGTCAAGGAAATCACGGCTCCGTTTAAAATTCTAAAGGTATTTTACTGTAGTAGGTCTACAACATTAATTATCCAATGATGTCTGCATGACTAGAGTTTGTTGTAAACTGGTATAAATAAACTTCAATTTGCCAATCAATCGAAAAATGTCGTTAATTCCACAAGAATGAAAGACACCCAGTGAGACTGTGTAGATTGTGTACGAACATAGACAATCGATGACAGCGAATGGAATTTCCTTACACAAAAGTTTACCGAAGTCCTTAGCGGACATGCACACTTGGAACGAATACACTTACTGCAACGTCAGACTGCATAGCTTATAAATAGGTAAGTACACAGGAAACCGAGACTGTTGGAAGAGGGTATGGAGGTTTTAGCCTGTGGTTACTGCCTCTTTGCACACGATGTGAGTACCTTCAAGTGCAGTGAGTACGTGATGCACGTAGCGCGGGTGCACTTGAAGCCCAACCCATCAAAGTTGTATATAGGTACATCTATACCTAATATCGGTCGGTTCTATCTATACCTATGCCTACATGAGTATAGATAGACACCGAGTGAACGAGTGTGAGTGTTCTTTTTGCAAAAGGTATGCTGAGTTGGCTCTTTTTTACGCTTGCACCGAGAAAGCTAGCGGTAGGCGTAGCAAAAAGGTGGGTGCAAAGCATTCGTGTCGTCTTCTTCCTATACAGATACAAATATATACAGGAGCAATATACATGTATCATATAAAACTATGTTCAGAAGGCTTCTGCGGAAACCTGGTTTATTGCTTATTTATTTAGTGACAAAATTTAATATAATTCCATGTAGAATTTGACATACAACACTCTTCACGTCACACAGACGCAGATGACACTACCATTTGGTTACAAATCTGTCGCAACTCTCGAGACAAGTTCTCAGTCGTACATAGCTAAAACTTTAGTGCACTTTGGAACAAGGCGAATAGTTCGAATACCGGGTGAAGCTGTTCGAGGTACAGAGCAGAACTTAAAGGGCTGAGAGTGACGTTGGTTCTCAGCTTCTGCTCGATTGGTTAAATTATGCCGGGAAGTTAATTACATTCGGTCATGCAGGTTCCAACAAAGGGTAACGAAATTGCACATATCCTTTGCTGTGATACCTTTCCTCCCTTAACACATTTCACTTTCCCATCCTCCGCTTTTTAGGAACCCTTTTTGGCGTCGTCACTTTTTGGTAACGCTTTCAACTCTACTGTATGTTGTACCTGCTATAAAAAATCGATGTTGTAGACATAACCCACACGTGGGATCCATAAAGTCATTACATATAATGCAGGGGTTACTATTACTTAACTATACCTCTGTTTACGTAAAACCATTACTATACGCTTTCATAGGCAATTAACTTGACGCTTGTATAATCCTCATCGCAGGAAGCAAATAAAATTGAAATCATCATCGACTCTCGACACATACCCCGTTGTACCAGGGTGGAAAGGAAAGGCTATGCCATAAAATAACGTATAGGGAAAAAACGAGTTAGTAGCCTGCATTGACACAGTCTACAACGTAGAACATCGTTGTTCCTTGCTCAAGAATTCTAGACACCACGTCTTTTGTAGCATGGCATTAGTGACGGTTGTAATATCGTAATAGCATCCACTATCCTCGTCGTGTCTTTCGATCAGGTGACGACGTGATACTGCAGGCATGACAAAGCTGGAAAGCCACTGCTAAAACACGACTGAGAAGGATAGAGGAAAGTAGAAAGGGCGATGTGATCACGACATGAAGCGTCCGAAGCATAAAAGGGGTCGATTTTATCCTTCAGCTTCGGTGATGCGTATGTACAGGAGTAGGATAGGACACGGTATCCTATTCTATATGGTTCACCGTACTATGTACACCGGTATATACATTAATACATACATTCATTCCGTTCGTATATGCGTGAAGCCGAGCAAAGTCGGGTAAGGTAGGTCAGTGAACGCTATCCAGCCAGCCAGGAATGGGAGTCGCGGGAGTACCCAGCTCCAACGGGAACAAACCGGGACGCCCTTGGCGTCCTCACCGTACCTCTTGTTCGCTCGATATCTGGAAACAAGCGCGCGGCAACAACGCGAAAACGCGCGCTCGTCGCGCCACGAAAGAGTGCGAGAAAGTAGTGGCAAAGAGGCGGGAAGTGGGTGGCGGGGGGAAGGGGGGGGTGCATGCGGCTTACCCACAGATGTTTACCCCGCACATCGGTAAGGTTCGACACCAACAGAACGGCCGCCGCCACAAACTTCGTCACAAGTTGTTGTACATTTCTTCTGATGTGTGTTTCCTTTTCTCTTGAGCTTTCGTAAATGTAGGTTGATAAAAAAACGGAATTCCGTCAATTTTTCGTTTTCCTTGTTTTAATCTTTACACTCACTACATTGCTCGATTCATCGTTGTTTACCAACCTGGCAATTCAATATCATATATGAGTTATTTTGCCATTCTTGATTATTGCTCCTTTTATGAATTCGTAACAGTTTACCTTTTGCTTCAACGCTGCAGAGAGTAATGAGGTTTACCCAAGTTCGAAACATCGCTCCCATATCTCATACGTGCCTTTTCAACTGCCGTGGGGCATACGTAGTCGAAGTTGACGGAATACATCAGTCCGTCGACCGGAGCATGACGACGACGATGTTATATTACACGAAGGATGAGAGGCGTGGAGGGAATGATAGTAGGGGCAAGACTGAAACGACGATGAGGATGAAGGCAGAAATGGGCAGGAAGATTAAGGCCGAAACGGGACGAGGTGGTAGATTCAAACACTTTGGAAACTGCCGGGCAATTTCGAGACGCAGCCAATTCGCATAGTTGTGCGAGAATCTTGAAATTACTTCCTCAATACTCATGTGTACTATAGGGTAAAAGCGAGGTTTATGGGCCACCGAAATGTTTCAGTGTGTAACACTTATCTCCGGAACTTAAATTTCAATGTGCACACAATGTGTGTCGCACCCAATTCGTGATATTTAATCGCATTGAAGACCAGGATTTAACGTAGAACTATATATGCACACATTTTTCTCTGGATAAATGGTTCGTTTTTATTTGCATATTTAAAAATTCGATTGTCCTTGCAGGGTGAGATTATATCACACACGGGTAATCATTTTATAGTAAACAAAGAGGGTTGCTGATGTTACTATAAATTATTTGTAGCATATTGGTACAAAATTTTCGTGATAAATGGTTGTTGAAAATGACAGCGCTTCCGGGCAAAGCTTTTTATGGAAATTAAACTAAAGCTGTGGAGCTGTTTTGGTATCAGAAAAGTTTTCTGTATAAAAAGTGGGATCAAAGTGCTCGAAACGAGTATCTGCTGATCAAATTATCGACGATCTAATAATATCAGTGATGCAGCCTGATACGTATATAATCGGGATGAAAATCTCAATTGATTCTTTATAAATCTCACGTGGAACTGAAGTGCATTGAAGACAAGTGTGCTTAAGGTTACTGGCCCTAGAAAATGAGTGATTTTAACCACTATATTCTTCATCTTATAAAGATCTAAAAAAGATTATTAAGAGCCCTTCGTACTAAGAACGACACGTGTTGTGCAATTTAAACGAAGGCAAATTATTTCGAGTTTCCTTTGTAAGGTTTAATATAGAAATATGGGTACTTTAGAAAATATGAAGGTCATATTTCTGTTTTTTATTATTTTTGTAAATTACGCTTAACCCTAGAAAAGCGCAGCTCCTGCGGTTACTCACTATTCAGGTTTAGGGTGAAAGGGATATATTTAATCGGGGATTTTTACGAATATGCTAACCCTTGCCCTTAAAACTGCACAAAGGAACACAAGCAAATATAAATACCTAATATTCTCTCATTTTCTCCCCTACCAATGGTCCGAATATAGTTTTGTAGTTTATAGAGAGAGAGAGAAGGATAAAAAAAAATCTGAGTACTATAGAAAAAGTTACGATAAGTACGAGTATCGATGATAAAGCCAAAATTTAAATAAAAAGTAATAAACTATATCATAATTTCATGTTGACACGCGACTACTCAACCAGTATAGTAATTTTTGACAGAAGTTTTCT
>JABMBT010039452.1:0-13097 GCA_018906895.1 Odontocolon sp. PSUC_FEM 10030002
GTAACGATTAAAGAATATGATTTGGCTCAACTGAAATTTTGTAATAATAAATAAATATTTATTTCGCCATATAAAATCGCCAAAAGATTTGTTAACATTAAATAAACTCTTTTCTCAGTGAAGGTAGCCAGTTGCGAACAGAACAATTATGTATTTCGAAAGAATTTTCAGTAGAGCTCTGTCTATATTAATGGAAGAGTGAACATTTTTTTTCCGAATGATAACGACAATTTTCGGTTTTTAACTCCAATTTTCAGCGAATCAGAAAATGATTTATGCAAATGATATTAAACAATTTTGTGGTATTCTAATGGCTTGTTCATCAAGGGATTTTCAACACTTTCGATGCAATAATGTTGAAAATAGTACTCAAATGTCGAATAATTTGCGGGCCGCACTGGCGTGCGAAAATTCGGTATAACGAGCGTACTTTCTCACTGCCAAGCGCGAATAAATGTCCCGTGAGAGATCCACCGGGTTACACCACGCACGGGCACGATAAACATCCTCTGGGAATTTATGCAGCTCGTCGTTCCGTCGGCAGTGAATGCGCGAAATATCAACGGGCATTTGTACAGTTCTATTTCGTCGGTTTGTGGTGCAAACTCACCTATTTCCACAAATAATCGCTATAAATGTCTCGCTCGGCGTAAACAGCAGTCGGATCGTGCTGACTGCGATAATCTGATCGATTAACGAGCGTACACCAATACGAAAGGAACAATGATCATTGATATAAAAATATCTTAACATATTTTCCATGTTTTATTTGCAATACGGGTGAAATATCTTCATTATAAAGAAAAAATGTTTCGAGCAGCTCATATGGAAGAGTTCCAATCGAGTTAAAGAATGACTATATATTTTCAGAGTTCCGATCAAACACACGCCCATTCGTTCGTGTCGTCGTCGATGGTTCATTAAGCGCTGATCGTAAGCGATAAGCCAACAAGCCAGTGAACAGACCTGCTGCTCGGTTCAATCCAACAGAATTCTACTCCTGAAATACTGCCGTAGTGGTGGGGACATTTTAAACGAGCAGGCCACTGATCGGTACTTGGGCGTTCCCTAATGAGCCAATTTTATAGGAATGATTCCAGTCTTTGAAAACAAAGTCAATTAATAGCTACCACGAGGATAGCTCGACTACTTATTTATTGCAAACAGGAGACGCGAGCGGCGTCTTTTATGCTGCTATATCGGCACAAACTTCTTTTGCGCGTGTATATTCTTCGTATTCCGTCCCTCTCGTGTAAGTTATTTAAATGCAGAATTATCTAAAAGTCCCCATAAATGTCTGCGAGGATATATAAGATGAAGTGTGCCAAGGAATAACTTATTATGCTTCAAATGGGTTATTCCCTAAGAAAATGTATCGCGTTTAATGCTCTTTCGGTGATAGCTTCTCATTGTTTTTGTTCATTTAGGATGGAAGTTATGAAGAAGCCACTGGCAACGTAAGGGTTTGAAATAACAAATTTAGCTAAGACACAACAAAGAGGCCACAAAGATGTACAGATGTAAACAGCTAATCATCGCCAATTGGATAGAAATTGAACTTCTACACCGCAATTCACGGTCGTGAAAATCTATTCGCATAGGTTAATTCATCCTTCCCTGATGTCAGTAAATAGTTGGAAATATGTTGTTTGAGGTAAAACCATTTCACGACGGTAATGAATGATGATATAGGATTCCCAAGAATTGCGAGTCGGTTTTCTAAGTCCCGGATAAATTTCCATGTGGCTGAATCGCTGTGTATGTGCGCAGTCGAGTGCAAGGCTATCCTGAAATGGCTCCGGAGATCTTGGCGGAATTGCAGTAACGGGGTAACAAATGGTGGCCATGATGGCTAAGGTAGAGTAGGGGGATTACGAGTAACCCCTTGCACGGGTCCAGCCAAGCGATGGCAGCAATGGAAGCCGTTGATGTGCTATTGCATGCTACTAGAGGGTTGGTGTGCTGGCTACACGGTCCGATAAACACCGCGTTACTCCACTGGAACAGGGCGTTTCTCGTGGCTAGCAGCATTGCCGAGGGGACCGGAGTAGTGCTTGCTAAGCCTCGTCAACTATCACAAGTCACGGGTTAGTAGGGGTCAACCCGAATTAGGGAATAGTCTGCGAATGCCGATTAGGCCTGATATGTGCAGGAGATTCTAGCTCCGCCGCGTGATTTCAAATTCGTACTACTTAAGCAGTAGTAGGAGGAATTGGGGCTAAGATAGCGAATCTTAAGTATTGTGGTTACTGATGGTATAGGATGTTGTTAATTCCAAGATTTTCAACTGATTTCATTAATTTTTAGTGACAATTGCCAAGTGGATATAATATAGACGAGGCTGATGGTAACCAATAAAAAAACGATGATGAAAGCTGAGCTATAGCGATCAAAATTTAGGGTCCAAGGAGACCAACTTTGTACCAAAGTCACATAGAACAATTGAAAAAAGGCACTATTAGGACCTACGATTTTGGCCGCTCTACTATTGAAATAATAATATGATATTTCGAGAGGATATATTTCGAAATATGGCCTTGCCAAATATGCAACTCAATTAGACAAAACAGCAACGAACTATACATGCAGCCTCCAGTCGCAATGAGTGCAATAACGCGGGAATGCAATCGGCAATAGGCTGAGCATTGCACATCGCCAACATATCATATCGGGATGGGAGCCCAGCATCAAAGGGGTGTTTTCGCTCCCGTTGATGGCCTTTGATATCGGGAACATTGTATATTTTCGCAATAGCAGTAACCAACAGCACAAGGCATAGTATATACAACGCGTGGCCCGCCCGCGGCTCGCAAGTACACACATATAGATAGATCCCTCATAAGGGAGATATCGCTTCCGAATCAAATGACCCATTTGGTTTTAGTACCGTGCCATTACGGTTCGTGTCGGTGTGAGCCCGCGGGCCGGTTCTGGATGTGGTGGCTTCTGTTTCCCATCCTCTCCTGGTTAACGTCACACCACTAGTACTGGGGAAGGTTACTCGACAACTGGGAACTCGCGACAATAATATCTAGCCGAGCACACTATACTCACTGGTAATATGGCAGAAATACCTGGTGGTCTCTTGAATAAGATCCAGAATGGTCTTGTCCTCTCGTTACATTACTAAAGCGGCAGCAGATAGACATAACCGATCGCCGAAGGAAACGGACGCCGGGTATGCAACTAGGCGAGACGAATTACATACACAAATTCGTAACAAGTCTTTCAAAATATATCCACGATTCAAATTACCATTAGTGTGGTATTAAATTACACTTTTATAAGGTGAAAGTGGGGAATATGACTCAAGCCACTAAGATGGGCCTGTGAATGTCCATTCAAGTGAATTGTTGGAAAAAATTTGAAACATACCACGTTCATTTATGCTGATTTCTAGTTACGGTCATTTCGTTTACCTAATGGACCACCACATAATCAGTTTCTGTAACATTCCTTCAAATATTTCTTTATGAAGGCTTTATGGAGTATTTTTTTTCGAATAAAAAACACACTGACAAGTTGCAATTTACTCTCTGAAGATAAATGAAACCTTTTGGGGGGCCATGTTCCTGACTGTTACCCTAATCACTGAAGCTGGGTGCTAAAATAGGCACCCGATTTTGTCAAGCATCTACATTGACTTCGATAGAGCAGTAATCTCATCTAAATAGGAATCAAATTCGATGATGCTTACACTTACATCGCAGATGACCTATAACCCCGCCCGAAGATATCTTGGCGGTCGTCTTGCGGTTGCAGGCACGTTGAGGTCAGCCGGTTGAGCGTGTAACGGCATCTGGAACCGGGCATAAGCGAGATACGGTGCTAGAAATCCTCCACGAAACGGCAAGCGGAGTGAGATTAGTGGAGGTGAAACACGTGTTCGATTCTCGTAGGCGAAAGGAACGCTACCGAGCGATATAGGGGTTAGTCTACCAGGGCTGTTGGGTTTCTCTCACTCGCTCACCAGCCTCGGCAGATTGGCTATCGCAAGGGCGATTTCGGGGTGGCAGAAAAATAAGCTCTGGCACCCTTGCTCCCTCGTCTTGCTCTCCTCTCGATGGAGTAGGTAAGACGTCGTTACGCGCATCCGGGGCACTCTCTGCTGCTTGGCGAATCCTACGGAGGAACTCGGTACTGCCAACCAAGAGCATCTCAAGGTATCCCAGCTTCGCTGAACGCGCTTAACCTCTTCGAGTCGCTCTACGAAAACGAGGAAGATGAAGACAGAGAGAGAAACACCTTATAAAGTTTAAATCATCCCCGAAGCAAAACCCCTTGCCCGAGCTGCTCGTGGAAGCGGATATTAAGATGCGTTACGATGGGTGTGCGGGTCTCTCTGCTCCATGTTCGTTCCTGCATATGGCTACCACTGCCGAGACCGACTGGCAACCGACCAAATTGGAAAGCGCAGTTGCGAAGTTTCCCCGCTACTGTACTCACCCGCAACCACCACATATCCCAGCGTGTACCACCGGGAGCTGAACACGAGTCCCAGGGTGCCACTGGTTTTCCTGCACACTTGGCTCATTTCAGAAATCCCGCAAGCACATCGCTGTAACTGTATAGAGCAGCAGTGGCAGCACGTTCCAACCACGGGCTTAAGGATCGTGAGACCTTGTTGGGTTTGATTACGCGGAACCACTATTCGTTTCGGATATGCACGAATTGCTGATTTCGCATGGTTGCCAAAAATGTAAATTAGTTATGCCAAATATCGTAGGGAATTTCGATTAATAATACCATTTTAACCGATATTCTGCACGAGGATTCGTTTGGTTTGATGAAAAATGAGAGAATTTGTGCTAAATTTGCATTATTTTCGTAACAATGATGACATCAATTCTGGTTAATATCTGAGCGATTATTACATCACAATATCCATGTAATAAAAAGATGTAAAATTTTGGAAATATTGTTATCATGGATAGACGTTCTGATACAGTTTTCGTACACAAGAATTGGATTTCTATTTTCATTTTGAGAAGGTTGTTAACGATCATCGGAGATCATCGTCCGGATATAGTAATTTTAATCAAACTCGTAGACTATCGATCCATGAACTCTTTCCCGAATTGCAATATTCTTATATTCATCCCTCCCTCTTTCGGTGTGTAATTTCGTGCCAAGACGTTGATCGGAGGACAAAGAAAGACAGAAATAAAGTATAAAAAGAAGCAGGAGCAGTAGGATAGTTCTGATGGAATTTTCCCGAGAGTCGAAAAGAGGGGACGAGAGAGATCGCGCGGGTGAGAGCTCAGAGCGCCCAACTGGCACCGGCCCAAATTGAAAAACACATTTGCGATGTTTTCTTTGCCAGAGGGTAGAAGATTCGGGATGTGGGGGTGGATAGTGAGCGAACAAGAGAAGAAATGAGGGTGAGTTGAGTCGCTTTGCTCGCCAGCCGAAAGATATAATGGATCGCAAGAAGAGAACCGTTGCTGGTGCTGCTACTGTTGGAACTGTTGGAGGGGTTGAAAGTTAGGGCTTTGAAGGGGCCTCTCCGGGTTCGCTGTAAGAGGAGGGTGGGTTGGATTTATAATGAAAGCCGTAGAGTTGGACTCGGATTTGTGAGGGTAGTGCAACCCTCCCAGTTCACCCAAAGTCGGAGAGTGAGGGCGAAAGAGCTTCAGAGCTCCGGTGAGCGAAGAGAGTATTTTGGTGAGAGACGAGATGTAGCGACTTGCTCCCTCTCTCTCAGCGCGTTCCTTCTCAGATTCTCTCGTAATATCGTTTCTTCCCTCTCGCTCACTCCACTCGACAAGGAATCCAATCGCCACGTGATCTGTATAATAGCCGCGCTAAACCATCTCCCTCTCGCGGCTTTCTACCCCCATCGCAATCCCACGGGTGAAATTGCAAATAACAAACGTTTGCCTATCACACCGGGTTATTCACGGTGCGCCGGAGCTTCTGCTACCAGTAGTTGGAGCATCAGGAGCAGCAATACCAGAGCCGACGGACTGTTGTAGAACGTCGGTAATCTATTTTGAGAACAAAGGCTCGAACAAAGAAAATGAGAAGGGTACGAAAATCTCGTCAATGCGTACTGACAAGATGTTTCGCGCGGTAATAAATTGTCGTTAAGCACAGATGTACCTGTTCAATACCAGGGCTGCGAGTCTTTCATCATACTTTTAGAATAAATCATCTGAATATTAGACCAACTGTTTCTGAATATAGACACTTTTCTGCTTATTTGTTTGGTCATTCTGCAAGTCCACCGTAAAATCACAGGATACCAAAATTTAATTGCAGCAATTTAGAAAAAGGAAGATGATTTTTCTTAATTAAATTATTCTTTACAATTTTTCTCAAATCTTTTAAGACAAAAATTATCATTTTTTAATTGAACACGGTAGGTTTCACCAAAACGCTGCAGATTAAGACAAGATCGGCTTAAAAAAAATTGATAAAAAAATTACTGGAATAATAAAAAATTAACGATTTGTATTCTTGCTGGGTACTGTCTCGTAGATATAGATAAATAGACTATACCGCTTAATTAGGCAAACCCTTCTAGCGGATATAGTGCGTACACGCACTAACTACACACTTATAATTTCTTGCATGCAACGCAACAAACCAATACATCCGTCCATGACAGACGCACGATAGACAGTGAAGTTCGTTAAAAATGACTTGTTTAATTAAATTGACGCCTTATGAACAATGATCTCAAGACACGCACCTAAAATTGGAAGATGGCTCGCCATGAGTCTCGTTGCTCTGCTATGTACATCAACCCAGATACTTGATTACATACCTGGGCACTTTATTGGCGAGAAAGAGGAGGCGAGCAATTTGCGAAAACGACGGTGTGCTCAATTACACCTGCTGCCTTCACTCCTGTGCTCCTACGCTAGCGATCTTTTCGTAGATGTTTTTAATTATGTATTACATATGCGGTATAATAATTCCATGCTCTAGTACTCTGTAAGAAAATAATCTATACGCAAATATATCCTATAGATACATGTAACGTCGAGGAGGTATATTATTATTTTGGAGCACGAACATCTCGGATTACGGAAATTTCTGAAAACCCGGAAGATCCGCCATTCGGTTGAGAGTATAAGCGCTAGTGTGACGAGGTCGTTGATGAGAGAGCTGAGAGGTAGACTCGTGACCGAGCTGCTGCTCCAGCTCATGGTTGGAAGGTACTCCGGCAGTCCCTCAGTGGCTCGTTAAGGCATTTGCATTTCATTTCGTCCCCATTCTCTCGTCTAACCAAGCGGCCAACCCTCGCACCGGTACCTCACCCTCTCCTCCGAACCCCCGTATAAATATTAATGCAACATCCACCTCTCGGGGGTTTTTGTTCCTCTTCTATGCCGAAGTGGTTCGCCCTCGAACGGGTGGCCTTCCTCTTCTCCTTCTGCAGGACCGTCGAGCACTTTGAATGCTGATACGCTTCCAAGTTCGCAGCAGCAGCACCAGCAGCACAGCAGTAGCTCCTGAGAGACGGCTACACGTTCTCTCCAACCCACGTTCTCTGTAATGAAACACAATTTATGAGTGTATATCCTCACTTGGCTGATCTTTCTGCTCGATTTATCAGGATTTCCGTGGATTTTTACCAACTGAATAAATGTACACTTTTTGAATAGTTTATTCGGAGCTTGACAAATGTATGTGAGCAAAACTATTTGGGGAAACAGAGACACACTTCTACTTGTTTTTCCATTTTTGCAAACGGCATTCGAAATATCTTAAGAGGGGGTTTATCATTTCAAGTTCTTGAGGATCACTCCTCTTCGTCTTTCTCATTCCACACATTTTTATGAATATCCTCATGATATCTTAAAACGCGAAGATTCCAACACGTTCGCGCCCTAAGGCAAAGGGTGGTGCACGTATCATTGTAATATTACAACACCCCTTCTCATATATTTTTATAGCTGAGCGTGCCTGGAATCCTGCTTCTATTTGAACACTCACCACACCACACTCGAGTCTTCCCAAAGAATTTATAGTGCATTTTAATTAATAACAGTAGTTCATACGAAACTTGGTAAAACTATACCACGAAGAATAGATTAAGGTAGTGGGAAAATGGCATAGATCGATGTAAACCGTGTCCATATTCGCAAAATTCACAAAGGCTCGAATTCAAGTTAGAGTATCTTGATGATTTTTGGCTACTTCGTCCTTACTTGCAGTCCTTAGTTTCTACGAATCTTAAAACCAATGAATTATCGCGAAGAATAAAACAAGACGAGTATAGAGCATAAAAAAAAGATCTGCCGTGTTCGAAGATATTTGGAAAATTGAAGATGGCTCGAATTGAAGTGAGTCGATCTTGGAGATTTCAGAAAGAGCCCTTGGGTGTTACCAGCATCTCAGTGTGAGAGGGTGTAGAAGCGTGCAAGGCAAGGCATCCAAACGTGGAAAGGGGTTGGAAATTCTGGGTAGACTCCGGATATATACGGGATAGCACGACTAGGACGGGTGGTAAGGGGTTAGATAGGTATATGCGGGCGAGTAAGGCGGCGAGATGGGCCTCTGCATTGCCAGCATGATTGCCTCTATGGCACATCGAGGCAATCCCCGCGGCTACGTGCCCAACATACATCCGCCGCCCACCATCTTGCCTTCTTCTTCTTTCTTTCCTTTTTCATCTCTATCTCTCGTACTCTCGTTTTGGCGGCACTTGCAATACCACGAGCCTTCTCAGTTTCTTTCCTTCTTCAGGCACTTTCGTCGAGCGCGCCACGCCGAGACTCCTTCGGGATCTCAGATATGCAAGGCGACCGCCATTGCATATTTAAATGCCTTGCTGAATTCCCCTCTTATATCCACGACCTATTCGGCTAATTGGACGAGTCAAGAATACTCGGAAAGGATTAACGCGCTCAAGAAAATAAACTCAAAGCAATCTCAAAATCTATGGTATTCGAACAAAACGATATAAACCAAAAAACGAATAACCCATTTCCTTTATGCTTTGTTCCATTGTTCGCTAGTTCTCATTTATTTACTTGATTCATCATGGAGAACAGTAGTAAGGATTATTTATGGCCGATGGTCATTTGTATAAATCCGTAGGAGTTTTCGGTATAAATCAAGGTATAACCTTCGGACACCAAGGAGGGCAAGCCAGCCGAGAAACCAGCGGATCGAGCATTCACTCTCTCGTAATGTGCAAGGAAATCGAGCTACCAGGCTCTCGGCAAGAATCCGGGGATCGCTGCCGCCTCTCTAGGTGGATTCGAGTCAATCGGAAATGAGAAAAGTTTCGAGGGGTAGGACGCCTGTCTGTGAATCTACGTTGGCGTTCCTCCTCAAGTCTCCGCCCAAAGGCCCACCGAGAGACTGACTTTGCTCGGTTCTTCCTCCATCTGCAGTAAACTTACTTTACCATAGCATATACATATAGACACCTTTATCCCACTTCTACTGCCTTTCCAAGCTTTCGCGTTTTCGCATTAGATATGGTTAACGTTGTCGTTCGATAGAATGTACTAAATTAGCATTAGGAAGATCCGTAGTTACGACCGGTTTGCGAGTTCACTTTCGAGCGAATCCTTGGAGCCAAAACCACACGCCGACACTGTTATTGCCTGTCATCCGTACATCACGTCCGGTGTGGCGCTTTCTTCGCTGTCAGGCGGTTCAAGACGAACGAAGAAGGAGCCAGGAACCCTCCGTTTCGATCCAACGAGGCAGCAAGTTCACATCCAGAAACAGCAAGCTTTTCTTTCGGTAATGAAGATCCAGTCGCGTATTTATACGACAGCCAAAGCCTTTATATGGTAGTAACCCTGATATATATCGGCAATAGTTGTCTCGCTCTGTTGGGAGAGGCCTGTTCCCCAAATCCCCAACCAGCAACGTGAGGAGTATCCAGCAACAGTGTAGCAGCAGGTAAAGAGACTTACGACAACGAAGAATAATAAAGTTCGCTGCTCGTTCAATGTCGTTGTCAGGGCAACCCTCCAAGAATCGTTTCGGTTCATCACACTTGTGTTTCCCGTGCTGTTGTAGTCTTTCCATTCCCAAAATATTATATTTAGGATGTTAAACAGGTATCATTACTCTACACTTAATTCATTAGATTACTTGACTACCTTGTATAATATTGGAAAAGTAGTTCGTACTATGCCCAAATTGTGTGCATTGTGAACATTACATAATAAGTCGCCGAGCACTAGCTCCTTTCAATTATTATAAAAAGCACCTTATTGATGTTGATCCGTGGAATCTTTACCAACCCTCATTTTAGGGAACCGTTCGTGTCGATTTACACCGCGAAAAGTTATAATATTAACACCAGAACAAAGTCCAAACCAAAATCGTTTAACACCGTGAATTTTTATAGCTATGCATGACCACCATGCTGGTTGGCCACTTCTCAATAGCAAACACCCTACGCCATTTACCCTTGAAAGAATTGTGATATGCGTATGCTTATGAATCCCCACTGAATCCCCAGAAAATACGGAAAGGTCAAGGTAGATTTGATTGTGGAATTAGTACGAAGGTTCCTGGAAAGCTGGTTGTCGTATTATCGTACGTCCCAATACAAATATCGTTGATACTATGTAGTTCCAGTCCTTCGTATCTATAAAATTATTCCGGTCACGCATGTATACCACACTCACACAAATGCGCATTTTCGCTGTTGGATTCACACCACGAGTGTCGAACAGCAGGCGGTTTTTCTCACGTTTTGGTACACTCGAGAAACGACGTTGGGGGATGTTCGTTCATTCGTTCCTTGATTCCTTACGTTTCTCCTGCTTCTCGTTCGACAATTTTTCGGATCTTTTCCGTTCGCTTTACTCTGCCTCGAAGTTAAATTAAAAAAAATTCAATATAATTTCCCGAACCCCACTGTGCGCTCTGTCGTTTGCAGAATGCTCTCCGTGTGGAGGGAAGTCTTTCGCTGCGAATCGCGTTATGGGGTTGATTCTTCCGTAGCTCGTTCTCCACGATTGTTCGAACATGAGTGCAAGCGAGACCCAAAGATGAACATGCAGAGTCGACCAAGCGAGAGGAAGAGAAATACTGAGAAAGCGAGAGTCAGTGGCACGCGGCGGCTGTAGCTCACCGGCGCGTTTCATTAACGGAAGATGCCTCGTCCCGCGGGAGGGGGTGGTGGTAAAGTGGTAGCGAACGTTAACCGGCGAACGCGCCAAGACATACTAGAAACGAGCAGAAAGCCGAGAGCTAGATTAGAATCTGGGAAATGGTGGTTGGGACTTTCAACTGACTTATATCGACATCAATGTGGTCCGCCCAATGTTCGTTTACACGTCATACCTCGACTCGAGGACAATATACGCAGAGTCAAAATAACAAATATAGAATAATTTAATAATTTTAGATTCCAACAACGTCTTTGTTGAATAAGAAATTTGACGCAATGATTAAATATAGTAGGGGAGACCGGGGCACAATGGTACGTCGAGGCAAAATGGGACTGTTAATCACGATTCGTATCCGGGGCAAAATGGGACACATGAATAGCCGCCCGATTTTGCCCCGGTTTCCCCTATATGAAATAAATTTTGAAATAATTTTGATTAAAATCTCGAATGGAGGTGACATCGATGGTGAGTATTGCTTCACTAAACATGTTAGAGAGAATGTTTAAATACCCGGAGAGTTGGAAAAAATTGGTGGGAAAAAGAAGCACAAGGATGGAGGATGGGGGTTGAAACGAGAGAGACAAAAGAGCGCCGGCATTCGGAACGGTCGAGATACGTCAGCGGAATCACCGTTGAATGGACGAACTGGCGGATGGACTCGTACTGTTTTGTCGCGTTTCGCAACGGCATTAATGAGAGACGAGATTAAGCCGAGGGTGACATACTGGGGCTGTTTCCATTCCCTGCACTCGCAACGCAGGAGCCCCCTCGGGGGTTGCCCACTTTTTCGGGATTGTGCGGCTTTTTCGATAACCCGCAAGTACCGTGAAGCTCGGTGCCTGTAGAATACTTGCCTGTCTACTGTATGCTGTACCAAAACGAATATATAGACTAGAAAAGGGCGAATGACGGAGAGAATTGCATGAAAAGTTCAGAGAGAAAGACAGAGAAAGAGGGGGAGCGTGTGGAGAACGACGAGATACACGTGAAACGAGAAAGAAACAAAAAGTGAGAGACTGACGAGGCCCACTAATACCAAAAAAGCTGCACACGAACATTTCCAACGAATCCTAGAGTGTCGGGCTCTGTTTCTGGCTTAGCCGAGAGTCGTATTCACGAAAGTGGGTATTCGTATAAACGAGTATAGAAAAAAAAGAGTAGAAAAAAACGTAACCAATGGCTGCTCTGTACAGATACGAGTCTTCTGGATTAACTTGTACCGGGGTATAGAACCCCTCACCACAATTCCCCGCATACTAACGCCGTACTATTGGTCCCCATCGCCGGCGTATACAAAGGTGGCTCATAAGTCTCACGAGATACCTGGACCAACGAGAATTACGATCTTACTAGCACGCTGGACTCACCGAGAGCTCTCTAGCTCTTCGGGGTATTATTTTACTATTATCTCTCTCATTCTCTCCTGTTTCATTTCCTTTCTCTCGTTTATTTATCTTTCTCTCTTTTTCTCTGTCTGTTACGCTTGTTCTCTTTCTTTCTCGTATCACCGTGTTTCCTTCTCTGCGATTCTCTTGTTCCTTCGCTCTTTCACCCCTTTTTCTCACTCGCCTACGCTGTTCCATTTACACGCCTACACGAACGAAAATACAAACCTTGTGCCATGCACGAGAGATAGAACTCTGCTTCGGGGAGCGTCGAGCTCATGGATTAGTTACGCCACCGATTCTCTTCGTCCGATCGTTAAACGTTGACTCTTATAATTCAACGTGTTTGCCTTGTATTGCTCGCACATTCGCTACGGATGGAGATTATACGCAAAAGGTTACTCGTGAGAGAAAAGTGCAAATGCGGGTTCTGGGACGTGGGTGGCCGCGAACGGATTATTCTTTCTAAGATTAATTATTTCCAAGTAAAAAATGTAGCAATGATACTTTTTGGAGTCTTCTTACTGTCGTTACATACTTGGAGTTTAAACGTGGTGACGATATAACTTGAATACAGTTATAAAATAAATCAAATTTAAATACTTGATTATGATAA
>JABMBT010039562.1:0-13092 GCA_018906895.1 Odontocolon sp. PSUC_FEM 10030002
AATATTAGAATAACTAGGACATCGTAATTTTCCACTTATCGACCTGAGAATGTACGGATTAGAATTTTTTCATGGGTCGCGTGAATTTAGCCTCGAGCATCAACGCTGTTGGCTAGATTTCAATAATATCGATACTGCTGAGAAAAGTTGCCGCATTTGTCAACCGCAGAAATCACAGAGCATGTCTACTCGATGGTTTCGCGGTTGCAATTTACTCGATCAATCGTAGCAGGATTTTGGATTTCGAGAGATGTGATCCACAAAATATATAACGCAATGTGTTCTATATCCTAACTCTCTAGCGAATCTAGAATCCCATGTACATTAACACATAAGACATAGGTAACAGGATGTCGAACTACAAGGCTGGATGTAACGTAAATATCCAGTGTAAATGTGTTCAAGGATTGCGTTATATATAGTCGAGTCGAAACAGTACTACGAAGAGCTCCGTCCTATAAGTTGGACACTCTATATCATGCGTAATTAATCATCGATTCGATTTTATCGATCGTTTATTCATTTACATGCTCGAAGGACAAACGTGAAAAAATTTCAATAAAAACATTGAGAATGTGACAAATGCATCAGCGTTTATATCACGATTATGTTAATTAAATTAATATTATCTAACCAATTGTCATAAGCATCTCGGAATTACTGTAAATAAATAATATACGTTTTATACAATTCTTTATGAATTTCTAATTGTCATAGAGTGAATTTAATGAGTGGTTTTTTAAGCCGTTGATTAACGTTCCTGTATAGATCCTGCATGAGATGACGCGGAAATATATAATTGTTTGTGACGATTAGTTTACCGTTGGGTGGGTCGGGAGCTTAACGTTCATCGATCGGAAAACGGAATGAAGGCCTAGTGTGTACTTGTCATTTCTATTTACTCCAGTGGGCATATGACATGATTGCCAGCGTTTGCTTCAGTGTTACACAAGGATAGATACTGGAGATACTGTGCATTTGGTCACCTATGCGCTTATATGTTCGTAGAGAATTCAAGGCAATCAGAACTGGAATGTCCGTCGGGATCGAACGCCGCGAGACACGGATACCGGAGCTCCGTGTTCAGGCTCAAACGCTTAGAATACCTATATTGTCCTTTTTTTTAATTGCACCGTATTTGAAAAATGGGTTAAAATCAAATAGGATTGATACCAATTTTATTTGCTCTCGAATAAATTCCCACGAGATTTGTTTCTCTTGAATTCAGAATTTTCCATTCAGCACTTTTGAACCAGAAATTCAATCTGTTTTTAAAGTGATGTCCTTTTAGCATTTTCGATGTGCACTTTCTCGTTCGAATATATATAGGATTTGATTTACGTTTCATTTATGAATGTCACTGAAATCTTAGAGCGCAGCTTAATCCTCAATGTAGAGTCTGAAGGTGGAGTGAATGAAAATGTCTTAGACGCGTTGCATTTCACCTTAAGCGATAAATATATGCTACGACTCGTGAAACCGAAATGACTCAAAGGTATATACATGTATATCTTCTCGTTCGTTTGCTCTTAGTCGCAAACGAACAGCGTTCGCGATTATAGATATGGCGACAAACCACTTCGACTAGGCATGGCGTAAAAGGAGAAATCTACTGAAATGCAGTGGTACGCCTCTCTTCATTTCTGCACGAATTAAACGTAAGCTGTAATATACACGTAACAACTTCGTTATTCAGTAGCGAGCACCTATTTAGTATCGCGCATTGCGTTTACTCTCAACCCTTTGAGAATTTAAATAATTCCCGCATTACAAGACGAAACATACGATTCGTGTTCAGGAAAACTTTCATCGCATCATAACTGTACAATCAGCTTTTAACGAGAAACTGTGTAGGATGATATGACAAATTTATAAAGCAATAGTGCACGTGAAAAAATTGTTATTATCTTAAGAATGAAATCCAAAGTTTGAAAGAAAGTTTGCTGTAATAAGCTCGGTGTTGAAATTTCATTTTTTCGTAATTAATTTTAATTTCTAATTCTAAATAAGAGACCCCCAAGCCACAATTGAAAGAAACTTGAAAAACGAAAGTTCAAATCTTGCTGTAGGATTACTTTAAAACTGCAAGAAAAACCTCTGCATATCAAATTTTGGTGTTATTGTCTGATTATATCAGATCCTCCTTTTTGCATTTTCTCTCAACTAGTCAGAGCGATTAAATTATCCAATGATCTCGGTTGCTCAAACCACCTGTAGCATTTTGGCTCTTCTCACACCAATGCCCTGAAAAGAGCGCTAGTCTATTCTCCGCTTGGTCGCTGTTAACGAAAAATTGTGGTAAAAAGTTATTTTTACAGCAATTACCGATTACAACGAAGAAAAACTTAGTAATAGGGTTGTAGAGTTTATATGCCACTTCAGGTATTGTGTGCTTTGAAAATGTATCATGTATGCATTTCGAAGTATAAAAGCATCTCAAATGTTATTATTGAGAGCATTATACTATATCGCCTACACAACCATTATGATAGCACTGACACAGGATAACATTGCACAAACTGCTGTTGACAATAAATGTTTGCAGTTTAGGTACTCATCCCCATTTAATGAATATAGTGGGTAAACCTGTAGTCTAAGTGCGATCGATAAGAAGTTTTATAGTACACATTGAGCGAGAAGTCGACTAAAGTTTTATTAAAGATGTGCGGAGTACTGGCACAGTGGATGCATTTGCGGTGATAAAGAATCTCCTAAGAATTCGCTTAAAATGACGACCACAAAAGCATTAGTCCATTCTCTTTTAGCTATAGCTTTATACTTCCTACATGGGGCTGCTGTTGTGCTTGCTGTTAACGAGCTAATGGTCATTTAAAATTTTGAAAAATGCGTACATACGTAAAGTGCATCGGCTTTTTTTTTTACAGAATATGACATCAAACATTAAATTCTCCTTCACTAAAGTCGCACGACCAAACTCATTTATCAGCCCTTAATTAAAAAATATTTTGTTTTTTTTTCTTTTTTATAACACAACACGCATGAATCTCCAACTAGCATCGCATCAAGTGCCTCTAATTTTTGCTGTAATAATACTATAATAATGTAGCACATGTCAACAGATAAAAGGGCATCGACATGACCTGCTGGGTTTGTATAATCACATTATTGATTCTAAAGCGTGAAAGTAAGGTACGTGATATAGGGAATCCTATCAAAATGGAAACAATGTAACGCGCACGCGATGTTATTTCTAGACGTACATTGTGTGCAGGTACACGAGGTGTATAACTATCGGATCTGTATGGTGAGGTTGATGGTGTTAAGAGCATGATTATTCGTAGATCATCACAGAGTTTATAGTCGAGAATATTTGCCTATCTATTCGCCAAGATTGATAATATCAGAGTTTCCAGTTCATTTATTCAGCCAGTTTATTCGTACAGCACATTTGTCCATTTTAACACGAAATCAAAATTCTATTGTTGAGTACTCATCCTTCGCATTGAGATGCGAAAACGTAATAATGGATCCCAAGAATTTATTACATATATCAGCATGACTGGACCAAAATCTTTTTACCTTCAGAAAAGAATTATGATGAAATTGCGGTTGCTTTAACAATAAAACAAAGAAAGTATGAAAAGTGTAAAAATGATGAATACTTGTTTTTTGCTCCATTGATTAACGAAGTTGAAAAAAAATTCTGCGCCGCTCCTTAAGTAAATTTTTAGACTGCCTCTTGGGAACAGTTTCAATAGTCCTCGAGGACTCATAATGTGTTTGCGTGATGGAAAATCTCTCGTGGCCCTGCAGCTTTCACATGAAACCCTAATTAACACGAATTATTCATTATAATGGTTTATTGCCAGTATACACGACATAACGACTTTTCCGTCTCGTTCGCGGCATAAAATTGTGGTTGGATTTAACAATTCCGCGAATTATAATGTCCATTCAAAATATCTTTAATCGATTTTCTAGAAAATTTTACAAATCTGTTGCTTTGATCGAGCTGTACCAATACAAATGCGAGTTCTCAATGTGCAACTGACAGTTTGCAACAGGTGCATAATGAATGAACTTACTCTACCTAATTTTCTCCTCGAAACTTTGAGAACACCCGATTATTTAATAGAAATCCATGTGTGTGTACGTCTTTCCTATGTGAGACTATCCTAAAGTATCGCTTTAAAGGCCTTCGCATACGAACCATTTTGGACAGTTGCTTTATAACGAGAAAAAATCTAACATTTTTTTGGTGACAACGTGACAATTCATCATTTCCGGCAAATTGAAAATTGAATTTGTGTTATCTGACTGCCCCAGTAACGAAACATTCACAAAGCCGCAACGAAAATCAATTTTCATTTCCGTGTATCGAAAAAGGTTTCTCGAAAGTAAAGGACAAAAAATATACGATAGTGCTATGTCATGGAAGGCTTCGACAGGGGTTTAACATCGAAAAAGGATAAACACAACGTGAAAGGTTTCTTTATATCAATTTTTGTTGATCCATATCTACGGACGTATCAATTCGCTCCATGTGTGATCCATGTAGCCCCAATTTTTAAACATTTTAAGCATGTACTGCAGTGCAAGTTTATTATGACTGTATTCTTTTTCATTGTGTGGAACTTTCGCTAGATTCTTTGTTTTCATACAATACACGTTAAGGCATTGTGCTTATGCACACCAAACATAGTGAATCTTTTATAGTCTAGGTGGTTACACTGATATGCTTTACTTTTCAGTAAACTAATATTAGTCTGTTCTTCCAAAAACTTATACATATACGGTTTTGTACCTGTGCAACGTTGCTTATTAAATGAATCAGAATAAGTAACTAACGTGCGCACATGTAATTTGAATTAAAATCTGCGAGAGCGAATGATAATAGCATTTTTTTTAATTCAACCTTTGCTGGTTACAGATTTTTTTGATATTTACATTATAGCGGTATTTCCGTAAATTTGTATCAGAAAATGTCTATAATTGAAGCTTTATTGCATATTGATGTTTCATCAGTGTTTAAATACTTTTCGCGAATATGCTCAAACTTCAATTGTTTCCATTGGAAAAAAGAAGAATAGAAAATGGCATGGAACAAATCCAGAGAAGAAAGCGGAGGACATAGATGAACGTGGCTTTCACGAGTAGCTGACACTTCCACTAAAAGAAGTGTAAGTATAGTTCTCTGTCTTCCGAATTGCGGGACGGTAACATAGGTGTCCTTTCCTAGCACTCTCGAATCACCACACTTATCGCAAGGGTCGCAAGAAAGAGGGAGAAGAATCAGAAAAAAAAGAAAAAATAAAAGTCCGGATGTCTTCCTGAAAGGTGGAAGGACCATCGTGGATCACGTTGAAATATACCCGGAGATCCGAGGGATATTTCGAGATAGGGCCGTTGGGAGCCCTCACCCCATTTGATCAATCCTGTCCTCCCAGCTTCTATCCACTCAGTCACCCTATTCTTTCTCGCAAACTCACGACGATCGTGTTGTGTGTTACTTTTTAACTCTGACAAGGGATAGTCAAATATTGGCCAAACTCAAATTACCGTGGGATCATCAAATCATCTTAGAGATAACTGGACCACGGCTAGAAAATTCTGTAAAAATAAGTTGTATCTCAATCATCTTCTTTTTTGTCCGACTGTCATTATCATTTTTAACTCGATATGCAATCATGATCACTTTTATTAATAGTTTTCCAACAATGTTCACATATCGTTCATTGTATACGAAGTACGAATGTTTTTTTTAATATGATCAACGCAAAAGGGAATCCAGAATCGTTTGTCATTTGGAGAGGAAGCGATACTTCAATGACGCTCATTCGCCACGTGTCTGCAGATTATCAGTATTACACGCCCGCATGACGTTCCACTTGATATCTGTGTCATATCTGTGCACGATATTAAAACTGCGCTTGCGATGATATCAAAACCATGAACCCGGACAAATTTTACCCCCGAGAGAGCACGGTTTGCTATATTTGATGCTTTTATCCCCCGGTCATTCAAATGTTGGTATATGCGAACTGGAGAGCAGTAAAATCGTCGGTCGTATAAACACACATGGGTACTCGCATAGGTGAGACCGGTGCGTGTTGTTACATTTCAATTATAAATTCGCACAGAGGCAGAAGCTCTTCTGCGTTGGGCTTTTAAGTTCATAATAGGGCACTGGTTGGTAGCGCATTTCCTTCGCTCATATTTGTTTTGCATATGAAAATGTGTCTTGAAAATACAACGGTAAATATAGTTGAAATTCCCAGAATAAAAAGTTCCCAAATAGTAACAAAATTGCTAGGAATACCAGATGCCATCATTTCCCAAGCAACCCGAATGAAAATGGTATGCAGAATACAATGAGAAGAAGGGCTACTCCTAATGAGGTAAAAGACACAAACACTGTATGTTTGTTTTTTTTTAATTTTTTTTATTCAACAAAAAGAAATTCTTTTATGAGCATAAACAAAGAAACGACGAGTATTATATTTTTGTTCGTTTCAGGAACAACTTGCTGTTCTTCGAAGAATGGTATCCGCAACAATTGTTAGCTCGAATGTAACAGAGACACTCGAGACTATAATATAACAGATTATGTACTTCGATTCGTATCGGGCCAGGTGGGTGCCTCCATCTCCTAAACTTTGTCTTGATTTCCTTTGATTGCTACTGAACAAGAGCATGTTCATGGCTCACGAGTGCTGGATATTATAGGTAAAATGCAGCGGTACAGATGACCACCATTGTTCAGAGACAATGCTTTCTGGAGTATTCGTCTTCCTGTAGTGTGCTTTTCAACTGTCGAACGCGCATTGCCTACTTTGCATACGAGTCTTGCTTCAGTTTGGCGAACAGTTTCCTCTGTGCCGTTCTAGTACAATGCTACACTCGACTGACGCCATGGAGAATTTTCAACATTTTTACATAAAATCTTCGACCTAGGTGCAACGTTGCAGTACTTTGTCTTCGCCAAGTGGAGATAGGAGTCGCACGATGAGATTGCAGATGCAACAGTAGCCAAAAGTATAGCAGTACACAAGAAACATAAGGAGATTTTTTGCGAACGTTGTCACTGGCAAAAGGTACTTGCTCGTGCATAAAACACTTCTATGACTTTTATATGAATAATCTCTGCTCATGCAGAGATCGTGTTTAAATCTTCTTTTAGATGCTGGGAATTCGAGCAGAAACGAAAGTAGAAGGATGCAGAGATGCGTTCGCCGTAATTTTTGTTCTCTCGGAACATATAGGTTAACATGTGTTGGTGACATAAAAGGTAGGATATGATCGATGCTTATAGGAAACTTTTTACTTATGGTCCAAAGTTTCTGTATGGCAATTATGAAGATACATTACACCTGAAGAAGTTCTTCGTCACTTTAGTAACAACGAGACAGGAACAATGCACCGAATGCATAATATTCCAAGAACATCCTTTAGGGTGAAAAAGCTCATTAGTGTTTATACCATAACAAACACTCCCTTTGTGCAAGTTCTTTGCGTTATGGACCAAACTTTCCTGGTTGGAGAGAATCTGGACAGATCTTTTTTCACGGTGTATCTTCATAAATATTTGACCGGACAAGATCTTTTTCTCTCCCATAAGGACAAACGATGAAAATAGAAACTGCTTGTGTCGGTTCCGATTCTTATCAGGAATTGAATTTGCGGCATGTCGGAAGTGGAGAGACTCGAAATGTGGCCAAGTGGGAGGGAGGATTCGACGGTTGCGCTTCACACCGGGAAATTGGCGATGATCCAGAATGGAATCTCAAGCAACGTGCACAACGGGATTCGGAACTGAATCCTACCATACGGTATGTTATACGAAGTAGTTGGTCGTGATCCTAAGGTTTACACACCAACCTTCCTGCTGTCTGAATGTTCAGTCAGAATAGCTATAACGTGGATGTTCGGGTTTTCGGTACCCACTGCAATGCGTGGTTCTTGATGAAAATTCAAAGTCCCTGAGGTAATATCAAACGGAGAAGACTTTTCATTTTGCTACGACATATAACTATAGAAACGATGAACACCTTGGCTTTACCGATTTGTAACATTGCCAAGAATTTAGATTTCGATTCGATAAGTGCGATTCAACGTCTATCATCTATACTGTACTCAAATCCACGTCAATGTACACCTGTACCACTGTTGCATGATTTTTTGCTACTTTTCATACTAGAAATGTTCCCACCGATTTTTAAGTCAGAGGAACTGGAACGAAACGTCACGTCTATCGGAATATATTGCTTCAACGAAGCGAGCACGAGTGACGTTAGTAAAGCGATTTTTGTGCGTTTATCAGCATCTGTTCTCGACAGATTGACCCGATTTGTTTTAGAGGGATATTTCTTGATATGCTTTATATTCGATAATTGGTTATCGAAATTTCAAGGAAAACCATCACCTACATAAAATACATCTCTAAAAATACGGTTCGGAAAACTGAAATCATCTGTGAATAAAAGTTACAATATCTAAATTTCTACGAGACTTACCATCATAAAATACCATTTTTTTATGTTTGTAGTTATTATCGTTTAAATCGAAGACTTTTTGGATATTACATCTACCCCCACTTACCTTTAATGAAATCAACAGCCATCTCCAAACCGTAGGTGTCTTTGTCGCAGTCATCGAGTATGTGAGCACCGAGCTTTACCCCAGGTATAAGGCCATCGTCCTGATTCAACTTGTCAAGTGTGTACAGCATAGCCTCAAGAGCTTGCACTCCTCCTTGAGGCATTACTGGACCACAGGTGACCGAGTCCTCCCTTTCATGCACCATCATTAGGCCACCCAGTACCAGATCACCCTCTACAACAGCCTCCTTCTTCACTGGCCATGTAAAAGATACTGGTAGACGTTGGTGCATTTCTATAGATCTAAACATCCGGTCACCATGTCTAATGGGATGATGGTTCTTCAAATTCTCAACGCGATAACGATGCCCCGAAGAGTTTGCTCCTCGATTACGACGATATCTTCGCAGACTCGATTCTTCAGTCACTTCTCGGTACCTTTTATTTGTTTTTATACTTCTTGGCTCATTTATGATTGGCTTGGCTGATCCTGAGGCGAACAGCTGACTCTTATTCCACTTTTCCATCATAGACTCGAAATCGATACTCGAGTCGTGATAATACGAATCGAAAATTGAGTCCCAGTCGTCGAGTAACTTTGTGCGTCGAGCATCGCTCAGCATAAGGCAGACGCAGCTCAGCAGCACCAGATGCATATTCATAGCTTCATTCTTGCATGGCTTTGACAACAGTGCTGATATTGCGATGTTCCCGCATTACGACAATATTTGATGGTCGACCACGCGGAACAAATTTCGACCATTCGATGTTGGTTACACAAGAGTTTCACAAACGAATTTATTCCGGCACCAGATTCGCCCTTTGGTCATCATACCCGGGGGGATAAAATGTTTTTGACAGTTCATTCGATTCATGTTCCAGCAGCATGCTCAACTAATTCCCAGCACAGAGATGTATACAATTATAATTGTTGTACCAATTCGATTCCACCTCTAGCTCACCACTTCATTCGAAGATACGCTGTAAGATGATTGAAATTACGAAGATTTGGTCTAATTAGGTAAATACTTCCCATAAAAGTAAATGTCGTCATGAATTAATGGACTATTCCGTTCTCCAAATTTTAAATGCAATGGGACGGTATTTTCAATAATTTGTAGGATTTGAGCTTCGTAGTTACTAACGTTTATGTCCTAAACGTTATGTGTGTAAAACATATATAAACGTTTTATGTCCTAACCCAAAGTGACAGGGAATTCCTGAAGCAAGATATCTCGCACCTCGAAGTGATACTTTTTAAAAGTTTTATCCTGCTCATTTTGTACTCGATTATGCGATGCACGAAATAAGTTCTTTATCGGCGAACTCTCTAGCTGTCTACTAAATCTCGTTATTGACGTCAACCTGGTTCAGAACTCGACATTTTCTCCAGCATATACAATTTTCTTTACTCATTTTTAGACTTTCGCCCCTTCTGCGTGCTTGTAAATCCATAAACCAAAAATTTTGAATAATATTATATTTTTGTTATTATTCTTAAACTATTCTGCATTTGAAATAAAAGTAATAATACACTAATACATAGCATTTCGTTCCACATTTCAACATGTTTCTCTCCTACATCAAAAAATGAGAACATGTTTCTACGATACTCGAATACCTCTGTGATTTCTCGGTCCAGAAATATGAGACGAAGGCTACTGGTTCGTCAGCAACTTTAAATTAGTTCGATGGTGCAACGTAAAAAATCTAAGTTTTCGTTTCTCTATATTTCCAACTATTTTTCTTCATCTTCCGTTGACCATCACTGCACGATGTTTACCAAAAGCAATTTTGCAACTTTTTTCTGCTGCAATTCATGTAACTTTTGCATTTGATTTTTTACAAAAAAACTACGAAAGTATAAATATTATTTAGACTATAGTTGACCCTAAATCATGATTAACTGAAGAATGTAAACGTTTTCTTGAAAAAAGCATTCGGTGAGGACTACACGCATGTTTTTTTTAGACAGTACCAAACTAAAAAAAAAAGAAAACAGGTGAAAAAAACACATAAACCTCTGTTTTCCTATGATATAGCTAAACTATGTGCATTCAAGGGATTTTTTCCTGGTCTAGGTCGATGTTTAAAAGTCGGTTATTGTACTTTGAAAATTTTCTTGTAAAGTTTGTTTTACTACTACTCTGCTGTTGTTTTCTGATGCCAGTACCTCGTAATCCAAAGTTTGACTTGCCGATCATGAAATAACGTCTTCCTGGCTCGTACAATTAATCCCTAACCAAGCGTGTTGGTAAGAACTTATGCTGGCATAAGTATAGAATTTCATGCACCCATTAGCACTCCAATTTGCGGAGTCACGTCTAAAGTTGTAGTTTATTCTCAATATATTCCGGTATAATTACAGACGGGTGGACCTATCTCGAGCAAGTTATATTTGGTGTCAGCAATATGTGGATTTCCGTATTGGTTGCATATCGTTTGTGGTAATTCTCGTCATAAATTTGACGTCAATGCAAACTCAACCTGTTAATAAACATCCGTAGCTGTCGATATCTGGCGTAAACAAAATTAGGTGAGCAAAGACTCAATAATATTGATTATATCGACGCGTCAAAGAGTTGTCAAACACCTAGGCAAAGGGAAATTCGAAGATTTCTCAAGATGTATTTTGAATATAAGATTATTAAAGTCGAATGAATGCTTATCGTTTTGGTGCACTCTGTTAATTAAATTCAAGACACTCTTATAATTAAGCAACTGTTTCTTTTAAACTCGAGGAAGAGGTACTTTGAACTTTGATAGAAGCAAACATAATCTAACAAAATGCAACAACGTTGAAAGTTGGAGATTTAATTAAATGGATATAACATTTTTGGCCGCAGTTTTAATTTCTGAGTACAAAACATCTACGTACCGTATCATATATTTAATATAGTTTTAGTGAAATTTCAAAGCTGGGCCGAGAGATAAACATTATCCGTTGCCACGAAAACTGCTCCACACACTGGAGATAATTAATTTAGACAGAACATTCGCAGCGTTTCTCAGGCCATCCACGGTTAAAAAGGACGGACCGCTGAATGAAGAAAGCTCTTTTTGCGTGTGGTACTGGATTTATTTACGTAAGGCATTACGCGACAACGTATGACTGGCATTAGGATGGCACGAATGAAAACTAGCGATAAAGCAAAGAGCTTATGGTTCTCGTGAATCATTCAGTAGTTTGCTATAGAAATAGAAGATAAACGAGGACAAAATCTGCGTGGAATTGAGGAAGTGCATTGCTGACTGTCGACTTGTGGAAATTAGTGAACGTTGGTAGTTTGAGTACAAAGTCACTACAACGCAAATTAGAAATTGCAACGAGAGTGTACAGGGCATCAGAATACAAAAGGAAACGGGCCACAGAGTTTGGATGCGGGAAGTATCGTTCCGTGAAAGCTGCATATGTAGTCGTAAGTTGAAGGAGCATCGAGGTTGCAAACTGTTACGAGACTTTAGTGAGTGTTTCTGTTCAATCGAAAGTTAGAGATATGCACACTTTGGCACTTCCATTTGAAGCTACGTTAAACCTCGCATAATCATCTTCTTTTCTGAGTTCCCATTTAACTATGCTTTTGGAATTGTGCTTTTGAATATAGTTCTGAGTATAGACTATGGTGAAATTGAATAAATTATTGAATTGATCGAAAAATTAATTCAATTTCTGGATACATAGGAGAATAAAAGAAATATCCTAGCATTAAGAATTGCGAGGGATCTTTTATGAGAAGCTCTCCTGATTGAGTCTTCCGATGAAATCTTGTACTGCAAATACCAGAGTGTTAAACGTGCGGAACGTATAGCATTATTGGAATATTAATTAAATTATAGATCGGATAATATTTATTTTGTGAATTCTCGGAATTACGAATTTAAGAATTTTCATTGGTATTCCAGAGAATACGCCCATCATTGCATTCCACGGATATTTCATTTACGATAATGACGTACAAGGCCTAAAAATATGAGGTCGTGGAATCCTAGCGAAAAGGTTCCTCTCGGAAGTGGGGGATTATTTCCTCCCAATAATAGTTTAATCGGGGGTTTGAAATCGTGAATTTTTCTCTGATTATGTATATCATAGAGAACATGGAAAAAAATGAAAAAAAAAACAATTTTTTTTAATTTCTCAATCTTTCATTCGCATTTCGGGAAAATCTTTATGATATTCACAATATGCGTAAAATTTCCAATTAGATAAGACCTTAACATTCCGATAAAACTAAAAAAAAGAAAAAAAAATAACCCAGAAACCCTCGAAACTTGGGAGTGACCATTTTTTTTTATAAAGGCACTAGCATCAGTACTAAAGTTGCTCGTCAAATCGAACAGCTGCAATTTCAACTTTATCCGTCAGCCAATCAGGAAACGAATAAAGGTTTTTTATGAAGGAATATGTTTCTATCATCCATATGCTGCACGCATATGTAGGGGAAAGTGGGGCAAAACGGGACGCCGGGGCAAAATGGGCCATTGCGTAAAAAATGTAGATGCGAGGAAAACCAGAATGCGGGGCAAGATCGGGTGC
>JABMBT010039563.1:0-21334 GCA_018906895.1 Odontocolon sp. PSUC_FEM 10030002
ACTATTATTATGATGCTAGGCGAACAACCTTAAGAAAAATGTTAGAAGCTCGAAAATATTGTTGAAAGTGATGGTATTTCATCAGTGTCGATACTCGCAATCAAGAAACTACCTTTTATAGAGTTTCAAATAGAAATTCCTGTATTCAGCCCCAGCAGAGTATTTTTACGAAGGGAATGAAACATTGCAAAGCGAATTTGGTCCGTCGATGGGAACCTTACAAGTTCATCATTTATTCCCCAAAAAATTGGCCGAATTTCACATGACCCGGTTCCCTTAAATTTGGAGGTCATTCAGCTTGGACTTGGTTTCTTGATTTTAATTTCGATCTTTCGCGTCTTTTTGCAATCCAACCTTAGAGCGGCAAAACTTATTCGAAAAGATTGTCCAAATTTAAGATGACCCGGTTGCATTACATATGGAGGTCATTTAGCTTGAACTTGATTTTCCGGTTTTAACTTGGAACCTTTTGAGTCTTTGCAACCTAATCCTGGATGAGCAGAATTGATTAAAAAAAATTGTCCAACTTTCAGACAACCCAGTCCCCTCGAATTTCAAGACCTAAGTTTAGCTTGGGCTTGGTTTTAACTTGGATTTTTTGCGTCTTTTTGCACTCCAATCTTAGATACCCAAAATTTATTCGAAAAAATGATCGAAATTGTTTCCAATCGTACATAATTATTTAAATCTATAATTCCGTATATGCGATGAATAATGATATTCAAGTAAAATGATAGGACACTCTATGGACGGAGTTATTATAAGAAAGGTGATTCAACCGAGTCACGATTGATTCAAAGTTTCTATGTGCCTGCCTGAAAAGATGACGATAGACGGAGAATAGCCCGAGGTGCTTATGATTGTTGGCTCCCACCGGGCATTGACACTTCGTACAGCCAATCGAGTGTATCTTTCCAACTCGATGTTAGAAAGAGGTGCACGCAACCGTGCTAATGAATACGTTGATCGTCTTCTTAACGGGCTAATCTCTGTACCACTCGCCCTATTCGTTTCGTGCCAACTTGACTTTCTCATGCTTATTGTATATTCATTTACCGAGGGTCCATTCATTCTGGCAATGTTGTTCCATTGAATAATCGTATCGACGGTTCGGAGAGAGCTTTCTATGCTCTCTCGATATATCTACACGGAGAGAAATTTCTATGAAAAGTAAAAAGAGATCCTGATAAAAATTACTATCCCTCACTGGAATCGCGGGACATTTCGTTATCGTTATCACGAGAATAATTAAAATGTACCAACTCATTTTTAAATGGATCAGGGGAAAAGTTGACAAGTAGCGTAGCACAAATTATTGCACTGGCGCATAAAAAATTGCAGTGCCAAACTTAAATTTTTCCCTGGATCTCTTTAATTCTTCCCTGCATCTCTTAATTTTTAATCAGTTCCATGAAATGTACCACGATCAAAATGAAAGATTGTGACCGATGATGATAATATTGTTTCTGAAGTTTCGGCAATGTTTACGGGTCAACAACAGGTAAAATAAACTTCAGAAACAATATAATGTATCCCGATTCCTGTGAATACGCTGTAATTTTTGTTAACATTTTTTCTCCGTGTAGAAATCTGTTTAGGAATTGTCCCCAAAATTCAGTCTGTAACTATAAATGACAAGTTTGTAAACTCGAGTGTATTTAACGTGCCAATAACTCGGTAATCCAAGTTACTATTTTGTCATAAAGAATGTAGCAGCAGATAATCGTATATAAACACGACTGTTATATCGTGAATAACAGGAAAAACGTGATAAACGAATTCCCTTCAGGAAAACGAAAAAAGCGGAACGATAATATTACCGCAGACGACAACATAACGACATTGTTTCCAGACCCGTAAATTCAATGATAAGTTTAAGGTGAATATAACCGCAATTTTACAATTATGAGCTAAAATCTCGAGTATTTGAAGTTCGATAATTATAACGTTGTTTTTTTTTATTTATTGTTTTTGCAAATGTTAAACGCGACTATTGCATCGCGAATAATAAGAAAATCGTGATAAACGAATTCCCTTCAGGAAAACGAAAAAGGGCGGAACGATAATGTTACCGCAGACGACTACATAACGACATTGTTTCCAGATCCGTTAATTCAATGATAAATATAAGGTGAATATAACTGACAATTTTACAATTATGAGTTAAAATCTCGAATAATTTAAACTCGATAATTAAAACAACTTTTTTTCTCGTTTTTTTTTATTTTTTTAAAGGTTTATGTTTATTCAGATCGATCGTAAATAGAACTTTATGTCGATTGCAAATTAATTGACGCAATTTAACGTTATATGTTGTTCAAACGGTCAGCAACTGGGGCTTACAGAGTCAATAACTGACGATTCGTTTGTCTCACATCAATTCCCTGCGAACATCGCGAGATCAAATATAGAACGTTCGCATTCTGCAAACTGCTCGTGACCGCGTACTTGCAACTGCGAATCAAAAGACGGTAACGAGAAAGAACCGATCAAGATTTTCCATTCGTGATGATTTACACCTGATGCGAATAATTACAATTCCGCTTAGAAATAAAAAAAAACCCGATGAAAAAACGTAGGATACGATTTAAAGAAAAAAAGCTAACAAAAACCACAATTTCCTATCACGCAGCAGCGATCGAGTTTTTTTTTTGCTTGAGACTACTCCTAACCTAAGCAAATAAACTGTTGCCATTCCCTTCCCAAGACTTCGGATAAACTCTCAGGAAACGATGAAAAAAAAAGTTGAACAGAAACCACATTTGTTATCGTTACTTATAAATTTACTAATGTTGACAATTAATGAAAAACAAATATTTTTTAGTATTCAGACAAACAATCAGGGTATATACAGTTTGTCTTTTTCTTGATTAACGATCAAAGGAGTGAAGACGCCGAGAATACGAGAAAAACATCGAAATCTTTTTAACGATCGCATCGGTCTTAATCACCTAACTATAATTACACATTGCTGAACGTCAGGGGTTCGATGTATGCGAGTATTCGAGCGATTATCAGAATTCCGAGGGCGGGGGTACGGAACAAAACGAATGTACGGAAAGAGACTCTCACCTATCGTAGAAATGAAAGTCGTCGAAAAAGCGTCGTCGGAGAATCTAAACAATATACAAGTTTTTCCAACACCGGAATCACCGATGAGCAATAGCTTGAACAGCAGATCGTATGTTTTCTTCGCCATTTCACTGTCACACTATACACTGCTATACACTTTTAACGAGAGTGCTCGTCGACGGTGGTAAAAACAAAGGGGGGGTGGGGGGAAAGGGGTCGGATGTACGAAGGAGGGGAAATGAGATACGAGAAAAGATACAAAAAGGTTATATAGCGAGTACGACGGAGAACAGTTCAACGCGGCTCCTAAATCTGGAAGTTCGACATCGATTTGATGAAATTTTATGCACTTTGTTTTATTTATTTTTTTTTTTTCAAGGTCAAGGGAGGGCGCGTCTCTAAGTACATATATGTATAGGGTAATGTACGTCGTCGACCGGACAGACGACGACGACGACGACGACTGTGTGTCGCCACCGGTGAAAGGACGAGAGAGGGATGAGAAGGGGGAGGTTTGAAAAGAGAATTTGGTACAGTAGATTACAACGTTATTGATGCGTGATAAGGTTGCAGATCAAAGGTTAAAAGGACACCAATTTTAAAAACAAGCTTTACATTCGTTCAAGTCCCTTCTGTTAGAAATGTATTCGGGGTAATTCGTCGTTGATTATAGATCGTTGTTTGGGAATCGGAAGTGTACAGAACGTCTTGAAAAATGGCGCCGTCGAAGAACAGAGGCGACACTCCGAGTTTCAACCAATATCTTGCGCGAATTCTGTACAGTCGTAATTGAAAGTTCGTAGATTCCTCGAAGTATTCTGGTAAATGATTCGACGCATGGTACAGCTGTATCAGGACAATTGGCCAATAAGATTCGAGTACAAAAACGGATTTTCTTTTTAAATGTCCACAATCACACATTTTGTATTGCGACTGTTTCGGGTGTAAAGTCGATGGTGTTCGGGACAGCTTATCGCTGATTAGGATAACGCGTAATAACTTTATTCGGTACGAAAATGAAACCCATTTGGTGTCTATTTTCGGTAAAACCGAACGGTTGCAAATGGCGTACGATTCTGGAAAATTCAACCGAAACATCCAATCGAATGGCTCGAACTGGCGGTCGCAGCCAACAGGACTCCGCGGATACCGGTACTCGTTTACTCAATATGACAACTTGTAATCAACAACGAATGTATTTCATGCTTTATCAAATTATCAAATATGACGTATTTAGATACCTTTAGTGTTTAAATACCAAAAGTATGAAATCATCGGTATCAAATACTTTTGATACTCGAATACCAGAAATACCAAAACTATGATCGGGTCTGTACTGTAGGCATAGTAACTACCTACACATATATTACGTCAAGGAATATCGCGTTCTCTCGGATCTCGACGACGAGCCACGCAGAGATGCCAGGGTTTTGCGGAAGATCATCAATGGCTGGCAGCTGGTGCTGCTGCTCACTGCTGTTCCCTCATCCTCGAGATCCCCCTCCCCCTGACATATACAGCGTGGTTACAGTGGTTATCTCTAGAGACTTTAGTGTACTACATACGATAAACCTCAGTCGTAAAAGTTCTAGGTAAACGGGATAGACGTAGGTTGTTACTCGTCTCATGCATCTCGTCATTCACGTGTTATTCCCTGTACTTGAGGAAATATATTAACAGTGGCGACATTTGTCTACGTTGAGACTTTCATCGATTATCGATATTTTGTTGTTTTTTTTCTCTTCTTTCCGCTGTTGGAGAGGGGGAGTCACAGATTCTACTGTTAGTTACAAGTTTACTTAGGGATCGAGAGGATTGTGACCGCGGCGCTTCGTGGATTCAGTGCTGGCATATTCGTTAATTTTGTGCCTCGCAGATATCTCACTATCGCGTTCTAATATCAGGTAAGTTATCGCTCAACTTCTGTCAGACTACGTATGTTACATCGTCGCTATCTCATAGATCAGTTATGGCTCTGGATCGAGCCTATAGTGAGGTTTACTCGAGTCTAGTGACTCCTGACCGATCATTCGCTCCGCTCCAATACGTACTATTTATCAACGCATCGTACACACGCAATCCGTACTCTAGTCACCTATACATTCTTAATTTCGAGGCGCGACACGACCGGACTTTGAACACAGGGATTGAAAACGCGACTTACGCGCCATCTGATGTCGATATACAACGCTGTAAAACTTAAAACTGCTTTGAACTCTCTATCGACGCCGCGAGAGCTCCGTTTCAAAGTATCGCATCCTCTGTCTCTTATCGTTTGGTAGAAATAGTCGATTGATTAATTATTAATTATGTTTCTTCGGACTCTTAATTTTAACTGCAAATTACGTTCCAATGGTTCTTCATGTTTACCGAATCTTCGAACTGTCGTATCAATCTGTTACATGTGGTAGATGCGAATATAGCGAACGCTTGTCGCTTGCGTCATATCAAGGACGTTTTGTATGTCTTGTTTGGTACATTCCGTATAATACAGTGTATATAGATACTAGCTGGAATAGAATCACCATTTAATAGTCAACAGAAGGAACCTGATTACTTTCTTATCAGTAGAATCGGCTGTTTCTAAATTAAAAAAGGAAAACATCGAGAATATCTTATCTTACAATACTGTCTGATTGAAGCCAATCATTTCAGTTCTTCTTCAGCGGTATTTTCACTAATTTCTAATATCCAGATAACTACTTTCTACTTAACGTAGTAACGATATCGAATATTTCAAAAATTCCCCAGAATTGCACAATGATACGCGGTAGATGAAAGATAAAAAAAAACTTTGACTAAAGAGAATGAGAAACGCACTTTAGCACGTGACCACTTTTTTATAATTCTGGTTGAAAATCGAACGAAACCGAAATCGAATATCTAAACTAGAAATGTTAGCATTCAAGCATATCACAGGATTTTAGATATGCGTTTTGTGCATCAATCTCTTACGTTTGCTACACATAGACTCGAACGTGAACATAGGACGATTAAAAACTTGTTTCTAATGTAATTTGTATATTTCGCGAAAGCGGTCCATTCGCACGGCAAGACTGTTTCCATCCGTATGCCGACATTTCGTATAGTTTTCTCTTACGTAAGGTGTACACGCCCGACGAGTGGACGTTTCCACGCGCGAGAGAGTGCGCTATACGATCACCACCTCAAGTACCAATCGTGCCTACTCGCTATGGTCGAAATTTTGTTTAACAGAACGATAATCGTGCCCCGCAATCGGATAATAACGTTAAGGAATAGAGACCGGATAATAAACGGGGTGGGGGGAGTACCATTGCACGATATCCCAACAGACGATCTTTGTTGCATATGTATGCAGATGTACACACTATAGACGAATTCGTAAGAGTTTGGTTCACATATTGTGCGACTAGTACGTATGTAAAGAGGAGGGGAGAGGATTTTCGTAACGAGGCAGCAACGGGGCACAAGTTTCCACGCATGGCCCTCAGCTCATTCTCAAGAGTACAGCCGAACAATTGCGCCTAACTCCGACAAACGATTCGACCGTGGCCCGACTTGACAGCAATAAAGATTCGTCTGGGACTCAGCTCCCTACGCGCCATCGTCGTGAATGTCGAAGCGACGTCGACGTTAACGTCGAAAATGTTAACGCCGTATCAGCTCTTGCACCCCTACCCGGAAATTCTCAGTCTGAATATGTACGACTTCCAAAATCCCTCACTTACTTGCCAGAAAACGTCGACTTTTTTTTTTAACACTCTTGACGTTCTTTGTTGTAGGCTTTATTCATAGGAAAAAAATGAAAATTTCGTTCGTTGCAATAAATTTTATGGAACATTCTGAGAATCGTAATTAGAAAAATTGATGGCACTATTAAATAATTGAACGATTGTTTACTAACAATTGTTGTAAATCGTGCTGTACTGTTTTAGTATATTATGATACAAGTGCGGAAAAGACTTTTTAACGAAGGTGAGGGTAACAAACAATGCAAGCTGAAGGGGAGGGTTGTAATCACACGAGTTAGAAAAGTCTTTTTCTCACGAGTTTCGTACAAAATTTTATGTTACCTCGAGGGAAAGTCGAGGTTTATCCACGCAACGCGTGGGTAAAACGTAACTTTTCGCACGGAATGGTACAAACTATACATTATGAGATTATGAGTATTCAATGATTTTTTAAATGAAGAATTTGATAATTTACGTGGATAAATAGATTGTAAACTTAATTAGTTGCAATCCCAATAGGATTTGCGTAATGTGCACGATATGTAGATTTAACTATGGGTGCCACTTGGATGTTTAGATGTCGAAAAACGAAGAGTACGAAGAGACGATATTTTCAGGATAACTGTGGGACGCTAACGCAACGCAGAATGACTACCAATGAAGATACGGCAATGGAAAGTACGGGAAAGGCTAATAAAAGTACCGAAGGTTCCAGGAAGATTCAGCTACCAAAAGCCGTCGTTTCTCCGGAATTCCTCGCGCTGGATATACCATTGAGGGACGCATGGATTGGAACATTGAGGGACAAGCGAGACATTTCAACAGCTATCAGAAACATCACCAATACTTTGCCAGGCTTAACCCATCTCAAAAGATGTTCAGCGAAACGTTTGATTCTCGCTTTTGCGGCGCCACTCGAAGCATCAATGAAAACGCCACAATCGGAGAATTCCGAGAAATCTTTTCTTCGCGAAGAAGTTAAAAATTTGCTCGCCAGTAAAGGTTTTGACTTATCGTTGTTTGAGAAGGAGATCGAAGTTATCAAAGTACCAGCTAAAGCACCGAAAAGTAAAGCGCAAGCGATCAGAGCTTCGGAAATTTGGCCGCTAAACTTTCATCCGGATCCTTTTGTAGAACAAACTTTGAATGGATCTTGCTTTGATTCCAAGCATCTCGATATAATCGATGAATGTATGGGAGCGTGCATCGAAGCAGCCGCGCGTGAAGCTCATGGAAACGATGACTGCAACGGTAGTGCAACTATTTTTGATCCAATTGAGGGTAAAATTATCGCGCTGGCTGCTTCCAGGATGGATCGTCATCCTATGTGGCATGCGACTATGCTGGCGGTAGATCTCGTTGCGAGGCTCAGAAACGGTGGTGCATATGATTTAACGAGCACCGATCATCAAGGCGTGAGCGTTTCCAGGGAAAACGAAACTCGCAAGCGAAAATATTCGGGAAATCACGATGACGAACCGCCTCTCGCTTATCCGATGAATCTGCTCGAAATTGCCCATCGATTAAAATTGGAAACTTGTTCAACGAGGACGTTAAGTTTTTCTGCGTTAACGAATGATAGCGAGGCAACAGAAGGACAATTGGCTGATCAAAGTGCCGCCTATTTGTGCACTAATTATTGGGTATTTTTGCTGCGAGAACCCTGCGCCATGTGCGCTATGGCTCTTCTTCATTCCCGAGTTTCAAACATATTTTACGGCGTAGCGAATGAAAATCGGGGCGTTCTGGGAAGCAGAGCTCTGCTGCACACTATACCAGGTCTCAATCATCGATACCGCGTTTGGAAAGGAATTCGCGAGGAGGAATGTAGGAAAACTTATAATCAAATATCAAACAGGTGGACATCGAGATCTGATTTAAGCTTAGCGTACAATACAAAATAGCTCATGCAAATGTTTTTTACTGTATCTGCCTCAAGAGCTCACTCTGGTTATTGTTAATCTGCATATTCAAATAAAGAATATTTTATCAAGAATTTCGACTTTTCTTAGACCCTTTATTTTCCTTTGAGTATGCATAGCATCCGAATATTCCAATTGAAATCAGATGGAAGCGTCTTAGTGTTGCTTCCTGTGGTCAATTGATCATTGAAATGCTTCGGAAAAAGAGTACGATCAAAAATTGTAGAACATAAAGCCAGAAATCAGCATTCATATCGTATACATTTTAGGTTTACGCTTTATAGTTTTTATTTGCGAATACGGTCCAGACACACGCACTGCCGCGTGCGTCTTTAAGTCAAGTAGCTCTATTCTGGTGCATAGCAAATTGAACAAAAAAATTAAAATTCAAAAAACGTGACAAAATCCGCTTTTTCAAAATTTCTCGATTATCCATTTGGATTTCTGGAAAATCTCTATGATATTCGTAATCTGTGAAAAATTTTCGATCGGGTTAGACTTTAACAATCTGATAAAAACTTGACTCCAAAACTCTTCAAAGAGAGGATTGCCAAATATCTCTAAACCTCTACCTGCCAATCGCAGCACGATTAAAGAGGCTTCAATCAAAACTCGCATTTCGAGAAAATCGACGTCACCAACTTTTTAGAAGTCGACAAACGTTAGATATCTGTTCGTAGCTAGCTGATTGTTCCAAAAACTTAGTCTGCTCATGATGACTCGAATTAAAACATAAACTTGACTCATTATACCTTATCAGCATGCTTTTCGTCCGGATAATCCAATACCAAATAGACCGGTCGATATAATCTTAACAATGCTTCCACTGATCTTACAGATTTGCTGAAGAACTCGTCTGCCGAGCAACATTTGCTGACGCATCCAACGCATTTCGTAAAATAACTGGGACTGTTGGAAAAATAGAAATCTTACTCTTCACCTGCAACAGTGACGTCACTGCTGCCTCAGGATCATCATCACCGTCGTCGTTGATTTCCTTATCGCTGCCTAAAAGATCTTCCGTTGGCAATTGCGCCATCAGCAAAGAGGAAGATCGTTACAAATCATATTGTGAGGACTAAATCGCAAGAGCAGAATAGAAGAAATAACGGTTTACACCAGGGCATACAAAACGCACGGTTTAGCAAGTCGACTATGTGCGACACACGAGGATGATCGAGATTCGTTCCAATTGATGCTCCGCTGGAATCGACTCTCATTGGTCAGCCTCTTAATCCCCTGACTCCTCAGTAGACGGACACACGGCATTAGAGCGGGTTTTCGCGTGATCTTGTTCGCGTTTGGACGTTGGTGATTCTACTACAATCTTGCTCTTGCTCCGACTCGACGATCATTCGTTCTTTAAGCCTTGAACGCTCTCGATGCAAGCTCGGCTCCTTCGATTCTTCGTCTTTGTTGCTCTTCGGCGGGATTGACTTTACGTTCTCGAAAATCATGCTTTGCCACGGATTACATAAAATCGAGAATTGCTAAGTAAAATCTTCGCTATCTGGTTACATCGAGGAGAAGAATCGTTACAAATTTTGTCGTTGTTCTCTTAATTTACTCGAAAACGGAGATATTCAGATTGGATATTGATCACACGGCTGTTTGGATACATTTGTAAAGACAGGAAGTTACGAGAGCAGCTGGATTTCTGCTCCGCGAATGGCACAGTTCTATTGGCTTTTGCTGTTTGAAAGAAACTGTTAACGGCAAATCCGTTTGCCAAGACGACGCTGGATTCAAGTGTCGATAAAACTTCCGGTGGAATTCTGAAGGAAACGCGCTACATAAATCATTCGAAACAAAATTGAATCGATCAAGCACCATGGAGCGAAGGATCTTGAAAATGTGGTGACGTGAAGGCCGGTGGCCATCCTTGATCAAGACACTAAACAGTGTGTGAGCCTTAGTCGCGTAGGACAAAAACTCGACGTACGCCGTGAAGATATCATCATTTCAATCATTGCAGCGAGCCTGAGTTTGCGATTTCGCAAATTGTCAGCTCTAATCATTAAAAAATAAAACAATAATTACATAAATAAATCCGCTATTCAAGCATTTATAAAGGATTCACCTTAACGCACATTTGGATTACTCATAACGACCAGATTCAAAAAAAATCAAAGGAAATCTTATCTCAGCTTGTCGCCGAAGATTCATCTCAAGTTCAGGATATTGAATAGATCAAGGATTTAAGAGGATCTGAAAATCTGGAATAAAGGAAGATAAAAACAAGCGATCAAGAGGATTAACGGAGTAAGACAAAATCCATCCGAATCAGAAGCCGAAGGAGATACTGGGGCTACAAAAATAATAAAGAGCCGCGAAAGCGCCAAGATGCTTTTCAGCCGAGGCTTTGCAATGATGTTCGAGGACGCGTTCGTTGTATTCTCCCGTTTCTTGGCTCTAAAGTCACGGGGCTGCGCACTATTGGAGACACATAGACAACGCGAGACGACTGGTATCAAGAAATTGTACAACAGTTTCTTCGTAATGTTCTAAGAAAAATTTAACATCGGGAATTCGTGGCGTTCCTTCGCACATCTCTATCGAGAGTCGATGTACGCTTAATCGACGTACCGCGCGCTACGTTCCTTGCATTAAAATAATTTATCCCGCATTCCCATGCTCATTCCGATGTTGATGTTTTCCTAATGTCTCTTTCCTGTTTTCCCACTCTCCCGCGATTATTGTGTCTTTCGCATCACCAATGTCAATTGGAATAATCGTCATAATCCGAGTATCGAAAAACTATAAATCATATATCAAACTTTTACGTGAAAATATTGCATCGAACGTTCCATCGTGTGAATCAGCTTCATTAATCCATTCATCATCAACGAGTTATTCACCTAAGAGAAAAGACAAAAAGCGAACGGTTAACAGAGAGATAAAAAGAAGAATTTCTCGTTGTTGACGCTGTTCGGTGAATCTCTAAAGTTAAAAAGGAGATCAATTGGCTGTTTGCCGCTATGAACTTTGACGAGACGAGAATCGCGTTCGGAACATCAAAATTGCAAGAATATTTGGTTTCTAAATATTTTGAAGAATTATAATTGAACAGGATTCCAAAGTCTGAGAAATTTAAGGATTTTGTTGCGAAGGATAATAATAATTGGATCGTTGTTTATTCGTCTACGGAATTTTGAGTGGGACAATAAATAGAAAAACGGAGAGAAAGGAAATCGAGAAAAAGCTAATTGTAAAATCGATTCGAATGGAGCTCCAAATGATGATGGATTCTAGCTCAGAGGTTTTGAACGGCGGACATGGATCCATGTGGCTGGGACATTCACCGGGTTCGTCGCCGCAAACCTCAGGCCCTCCGCCGCCGCCCTATCATCGACTATCACCAAACCGTCAAGACGGACGTGGTGTCATGTCAGCCCAACAAGTAAGCTAACACGATTACGCGAAAAAATTCGTAAACATTCATTTCTCAGGGAAATCCCTAATAAAATATTAATTTTTGGAGTCACACTGAGAAAAAAAATGATAGTCAACAAAATTTTTTAATCGATCTACTTAAAAAATGACTAAAGTTAGCATAATCTGTCAACGCGTTAAGATCATCAATTTAACAAAGTTGTTATGTTGTTAGAATTAACAAAATTTACAAAGTTATCAATTTTTAAGTCGTAACAAATTTGTTAAAACATAAATAGTTTTATCAGTGCGTTTGATGAGCGTTTCTGATTGATATTCTGAGTATGAATGAATTCTTGTATCAGGTGAGCATGGGATATCACGACACAGCGTCCCAAGGGATATTGTGGCTCGAGAAACGGGATTCGTCCAAGCAAACCACGGACGGAAATCCTCCGCTACGATCTATCAGTAGCAATGGAACGTCGAATCGAGAGCAGTCTCCGACTACTAAACACTCGTCGAGCTTTCATCAATCGCCGACGAACGGATTGAAGCGTCGAGCCGGCGAGACTCATCAGCAAATGACCGAAATGGAGAGGAAGCACGCCAGGAGGGACGGTCTGTATCTTTGGCCCTTTGCCCTCTTGTTTCAGGTCACCTCTGTCCCAGACCCTAATGGAACTCAAATCACATGGAGAAAAACGAAATATAAATAAACAACATAAATTTAAATCATTTCCGGAATTATTACAAAAGCTTAGATACACAAAAATAATTGGGTTCGTACAATCAGGACAAGAATCGTTAATTGCTGATACTATTTTTATCCATGTGCGAGACAATTTTTGATGGTTCCTCTATCGTTTGTTATTTAATGCGATTTTTTGAAAATCGAAAATTCTCAGTTGAATTTAATTTATTTTTTTAATTCAATTCATATTCTTTTTTCAACTTCACGATCGATGTTTACGGGTTATTAAAAGCGTAAATTGCGTACCAGAATCAGATTACTCCAATTCCGCACCATGTCGAGAGTCGAGGTTTCACTATAATTCGTTCCGTCGTAAGATTTTTTCTTTGAAATTCACAATGATGATATATTCTGTAGAATGTAGATGCAAGAGAACACGGGTGAGCGCAAGGCCGCCTGTGCACTCGGTCACATAAAGTGGCTCGTTTATTTGCCGCGGCGTTGAGGATCGGGACACTCACGTCCTGGTCCCGGTCTCGTTTCGACTAATGAAAATTGCCCGCTTCCTCTCGCACGGGCTGCAAAGGATCTCGTCCGACTAGCGTTTTTGTTTTTTTAATTTTCATACACGCGCATCATCTCCACGACCACGACCAGCCGCCTCCACCGAGTCTTTCATGTATGACACATTATGCGTTCAAGCCACAATTTTATTCAATCTTTTTCCCCTTCCATGCAGAGCCGGTCGTTTAAACGTTTTCTCGTCTTCCGCGTGCGATTTTTTTGTCTCGTTTCTCTGCATCTTTGGACATTGTGTTGAGGGTAAAAACGAGGAAGCCCGAGAAATAGAGAGAGAGAGAGACAGACAAACAGACAGAGAAATAGAGAGAGAGACAGACAGAAAGCGGTGGTAGTAAATCCTCATCAACGAGCTGTGCTCGTGGGATGAACGAGTGACTGGCTGGTCGTCGACAGTCGTTCAGAGTTGTGATACGCATAATCAGTAGTCTGCGCGGGAGTTAACAGTAAAGACCTAAGGTCAAGCCATCAAGTATTCTCCTTCTTCTCCCCGCTTTAATGCAGTATTACAAAGAAATAAGTTTAAGCTATTTTTTTCGGTCGAACACTCGAAAGCCAGCGCGTGAATGATGATACGCAATCGCGTATTTGAACAATACATTTTATAAGTGTTTATTCGGTTATTATAGGCTCGGTAGGAAGCAATGGCTCCGGCCAAGCTTGGACATCGACGCAGGTTGAAGAACTTGCGGAACACCTGGCTGCAGATTTTGACGGCTCACTTTCGGCACTCGCCGCATCTGATCTCGCCAACGCCGTAGCCTCTTACAATATGAGGTGAGACTATACGTACGATAGAATTACCCCATTCCTAGTCGAGTTTCTACAGTTTGTGTATCCAATTTCGACATCTACTTGATTCATGATTTTTTTTACATTCGTTATGCATCATTAAGATATTTAAATTATCAACAGTCTCGACAGGTTGAAATTTATTTTTCATCGAATGCAAAATGTTTTATGTATCAAATAATACTAAAAGATTAGAGAACTACGATTTGATAAAAAATTGATCGACGACACAAATGATATCAAAATTCAATTGTACATTATTTACGATAGTTATAATAATATGTTCAATATCAAAACAGTTAGTCGACTCTATTTTTGTTAGTAGCTTGAACGAAAGGAAAACTTGCATCATGCGTCTTTATCTAACTTGTCCAAGATCACTATCCCGCGACTTGGCCACGCCGTTCTCGCAATCAATCCCCACTTCTCGCGTATCACCTCATCCATCCCTTCCATGACTCCATCGACGGAGTTATTACCTTAACAAATAAAAATTAATGAACAATTAATGAATGTTTATCGGAGTACCAGATACGCAATAGACGAAACGTTCGAGATTGCAGACGACACCGGTGGAAGTCGGTTTGACATCCGGTTTCCACCGGTTATCCTTATCACTTATTCCACTACGAATAAATGGCCAATGTCACGGCTTCTCCGTAGCTTTTCATTTCCACGTCTTTTGTCCCACGATGTCTAAAGGCTAATTGTTATTCCCTAATCTATTATTAAATATCTATCGCACCTGTACAACTAACGCGTTCCATCTTCGCTCTAAAAGCGTCATATTCGATTACGATATTTCACAATCTATGTACGATTGCGTTTGGAAAAACAGCGTAGAACAGGGAACGGGAGGGGGATATCTATTTAAACTTGAAAGATAATACGATGATACTCGTCACTTCGAGTCAAGTGCAAAGTATGAGGACAGTGCGATAAAGGAAAACTGGGTAGCGATTTATCAAATATTCAACATATATATTTTCGTCACAAACTCGTAACTAAGGGATAATTATAAGGGAAAATTGTAAGATTTCGTTTCGTGTTTCAGCGAAGCTCTCTTGTCATTACCGTCATTGACGGTTTTTAAACAAGAAGCCCCGTCTCCGGAAAATCAAGCCAACAATTCAAAGTAAGTATATACACGTATATGTGTAGAGATAGAACGGCTTTCTGATCTAGTGCCGCGCCCTATTACCATGATATAACGAGATTCGGCTTGGCTTGTCGAGGACACAGCCGGCATTCGCGTAACCCTTCCATAAATGATAAAAGCCGACAGACCAGGCTGAGAATACGTGCAAGTTAAACTAAACTAGTCGTTTTGAGAAACTGTCGAAGAATTATCTCGACTAAGTATGTGCGACGATAGTCGTCACTTTGTTTCACCGCTATTGCAAGTGTAAGAATAATTTGTTATAAATAATGAATTCTCCTTAAATATCATTTCGACGAAAATTTTTTTTTTATAGAATTCTGAAATATTATATATCGCTAATATAAGTAAATACAGATAGATAACAGAAAAGGGTTGCGTTGGTTATATCGTATTTTTATAACGATTGCAGAATTTTAAGAAAAAACACAAAAATACTGTTTTTACTGAAAATTTGATTGTCGTTGCAGCTTGAATCACGTTTCACAAAGAAGCGCGAATGCATCTCAACTCTCGAATAACGGGGGTATCGGAGGTCTGCCGGGTAGTGAAGCAGATAGCAACAACAATAATACGAATCACAACAATGACAATGGTGGTAACAGCGGAAATATTGTAAACAGTAATGGGATCGCGACTGCGAATATCAACGGTGGAAATGCAACGACAACCACGAGTAATGCCAATAGTCCGGCAAGCACGAGTATAGTAAGCGCCAATACAGTCAATCAGCACAATCACAGCAATAACAATCACCGAAACAACGGACAGACAGCGAGTCTTCATCAGTTACTGTATTCGAACGGCGATGATTATCCGCCGAATTCGTCCTCCGGTAATCATGTATCCTCATCTCAACAGGGAAATGAATTCAACGAGGATAGCCGGTGAGAATTTCGTAATGCTTAGCGGTTTGATTAGATTAATTATTCAAATTTATCAGGTTTCACAACTGAATTTATATCTCCCAGTTTTGTTGTCATTTTCTTTAATCGGCTGCGTTACAAACGAAGTACACAAATTTTTTTGATTACATTCGTAAATTCACTTCAATGGATTTATAATAATTGTATTCAGTAAAGAAAGTTGTACAGTAAAACCTCGATTATCCGGACTCCGGTTATTCGAGGTTTTCTATATTATAAATAAATACAATGGCGAAGTTTGCACAGTTTCCAGTACGTGCTGGCAGCAGCGACAAGCATCGCAACAAAGCTCAACGAGGAAACGCTTACGTATCTCAACCAGGGCCAATCTTATGAGATCAAGTTGAAGAAACTCGGCGATCTTTCGGCTTATCGCGGCAAAATTCTCAAGGTATGCAGAACAGGGCGAAAGTCACAAGTGTTTTGCTTTTATATCGAAAATCGAAAGGCGAAGTAATTTTATTGATTCATATATATTTTTTATTTCAGTCGACTATTCGAATATGTTTTCACGAGAGGCGCTTGCAGTATACAGAACGTGAGCAAATGTTAGCCTGGCAACGTGCTAGACCGGGCGAACGCTTACTGGAAGTCGACGTTCCTCTGAGTTACGGTATGGTCGACGTTTTTCAAGCTTCGCCGTCGAAAAATAGCGTTGAATTCATGTGGGATCCCACCAAAGAAGTTGGAGTTTATATCAAGGTAAATAAAGAAGAAATATTGTATGAAAAATTAAAAAGAATTCACAATCATAATACAATAGTTTCTTAGTACTCCAAAATAAATTTAAATGAGTATTTTGATTTTTTTGCTCGCAGGTAAATTGCATAAGTACCGAATTTACTCCAAAAAAGCACGGAGGTGAGAAAGGTGTTCCATTCCGAATTCTCGTGGAAACTCGTTTGCCCGGCGGTCCACGACTTCACGCCGCTTCCTGCCAAGTTAAAGTCTTCAAATTGAAAGGCGCCGATCGCAAGCACAAGCAAGATCGAGATAAGATTCTTAGAAGACCTCCTCACGAGCAGGACAAGTATCAACCGAGCTACGACTGTACCGTTCTTTCGGATGTAAGTTTTACTTCGATTTTATTTAGTATTGTTGTCACTGCTCAGCGGACACAGAAATCAGAGACGAAGGAGATATTAATTAAAATCAATCTATACTAATTTAGTACCGTTATTAAATAGATTCATAACGACATTTTTCCTGCAGATACAGCTCGAATCATTGTCACCGCCGAGTCCGTTGAGCCAAAACGAGGGAAATCCGTTTGCAACAACCGACGCAATGTAAGTTTTATCCTTACAGTAATTTATTTGTAACTTAATTTACGAAGAGCGCAGACGAATTAACAGACGTTCGCGTTGAGCGTTAAATTGTAATCTGAATTATTGAGTCACTGGCGTCAGTGTCAGCTGCTTCAGCTCGGTTCAAAAACCGAGTGTCGAGCTGATTATACTCGATGATACTCGATTGGACTAACGCTAAAATAATGTACGTTCAACATTGTTGCGTAGTGGATAGTAAGTAGGTAACTTAGTATTGGCAAATGTACCTAGGTGTAAGTAGTCTGAGGATGAGGCAATGTTTTTGGACTTTGCTCACTGAGAAGCCAAGTAAAATCAATGAACGATGAATGGTGGGGGAACTCGCACACATTGGAACGGGATGAGCAGTGTAGATGCTTATAGTAGTACGGATAGTCGTTGGCTCTCTATCTATAATTGGCAACTGCACAGTTAATAGCCTACATGAAAAGTGATGTAGAGGCTAATAATTGACGATTGTCCGTGTCTCGGGCGACCACAAGGGACGAACCACTGTATATAGTCAATCTTGTAGAAAAAAAGTCCGTCATTGATCGTTTCGCAGAGAAAGGCTTATAAAACGCGTAAGTCCGAAGAAGATGCAGAGACCCCAATAAATGGTGATTATCTCTCTTTGAAAGAGCCATGCACTGTAAATACATATATCTAAAGACGCGGTAGCGTCTCAACGTCAAGTCTTTAAAACGGAACCGCTAACTTATACAGTAAAGTTGGATCTTAGCGGCGAATTTTAAAGTTCCAATCGATATATCGTCGAACCAACTCGACGAATTGGATATCTGACGATGGTTTATCAATGTAATGTTATATATCTACATACTTCAACGCTATAGTACGGAATATCGTCCAGGAAATGACCTGCGGAAGAGATTTATCCAGAAAAATATGTACGAATGCCAATGACTAGTTATCGATGGTCTTGAAGTGCCAATCGCTATGTAATTTACCCCGAGTACCGGCATCGTGGAGGAAACGCGGCTGCGGTGTGTGTATATATAGCACGAGGATTGCAGACAAGGTGCAACGATTGAGTTAGCCAATGAAACCGGCTCCAACCGGCACAAGCTGGCGAAGCACGATTCGCGAGCCGAGAGACTCGCGCGACAGTCAAGAGCCGACAACGGTACCCCGCGCGACTGACGCGACTCGCCTTGATTACGTATTCGTGTTGTACGCTCTTGCACGAGAAACCAAAGCGCTCTTGGCGAGTTTTCGAGCCTCGTCGTCTCGGCTTTCAGTCGATCGTCGTCATTTCACGAATCGGGTGATTCGCCGATCATCAACAACAAAATATAACAGACAACTATATCGTTGAAAGACGCATAGACTCCATAACAATAATAATAATACGACGAACCGAACGAGTATATTTATATCTCGTGAGATCTGAGTAATAAACGTGCTACGGGCAGCGCTCCGATTCTGATACGCAACGCTCAGTTTGCTCGACGATCGAGAGATCTTCAACCTTTCGAGCCTTCAGCAACATCAAGCAGCCATGATATATCGCTAGCATCGTCGTGATACTCGTGAATTAACAGAAAGAAAAAGAAAATTTATATCGTACCTTGCTTTTTCTTTGGCTGAAATAAAAATACAATAAACTTTTGCTACTGTATAACGTACAGTGAACTGTCGGGGATATATCGGCGTCAAGACGCTGTCGCGTCTCTTGATAGACGAGTATTCGAAACTCGGGCAATTAAGTGGCGTGTGAAGTCAGGAAGGCAGAATTGAAGGACAAGGAGTAGTGCTCCGTTTTAGTATTCCGCACGACGTTTAAGTGGAATTAATATAATTTCTAATTTTTCTTTCCACCGAAGCGTCGACGGGCAATCGTGTCGTGGGTATTTATCGGTGTTGTCCGTTTATGCTAGGGACAATCATCAGGAAGCGCATCGTAATCGCTAGAAAGCCCGCTGGAATGACGTCTCTTGTTGTATCCCCAATTATTGCGCGCTCACCCGTGGACCACACTATTTCACGACGAATTTCATCGATCGATCTACTCCATAATCGTCAATCATACGGAATTGATACCGACGTTTTGGGTCTTCCGATAAGTACATTTGAAATGCAAGTACTACACTCGTTGGCGAAACAGGATCATCTATTTCTCGTAAGATGACGAGCGTTTCGGCTACCGGAAAGCCATCATAATTCCGAGGTAATCCAAACGAGACGGAATATAAAATCATAAAAGTGGCCGGATCATCCTTGAGCAACCGCGTTGAACGTATTAGAAATCGGTGAGAATCCGAGCAAGGAAAAGAAAATCACTCGAGTGTTTAATTGCCCTGCTAAACGCTAAACAAGTGTATCGAAAGCAGAACAATTTGGAAATTATCGAAGTAAAACGGATTCGGAGGTCGACGATAATCGTTCTACTTGGCCGGGAAATTATTGAGTAAACGCAGGGGTCGAAGCATAATTCGAAAATAATCTCAGCACGGTGAATCATAAAATCATCGAAGTGTTCTAATTATCCTGCCAATTAATGATTAATCGCATCGAATGATCATAATTATGAGATAAATCAAGATAGATTGAATAGAAATTCGATCAAAATCATTCTATGGGTCCTGCCAATAACCGAAAAATGGGTCGAACGCGTTTTAATTTGAAGATTTACAGTTTCTATTAGTAGATTTACAGTTTCTTCCTACATAAATCTCTGTTCTACGCCCAAATCCCGAAAGGCTCGATTGTTTACACTTTCTTAACAAGAGAAGAATATAAGACGCTCGAAAGTGGGGGCAGTGTAATTTTCGAGGGAGTAATTATCAGAAGTCTACTGTAATCTATGAAAAATGCAGTAGAAAATTGCTTTCGTATGGCCTGCCAAGTAGACGAAAATCGCTGAAGGTTTGTCCCGATCGGTCAATCGCAAAAGAGAGCAACGACGTAAAGCGACACGAAATTGATTCGTCAACAAGTCGATCCGTCAACAAGTTTTTATATTAATCGGAATTCGGATCACGTTTTTATCGTAAGATGCGCTTTGACTACAGGAGTTTCATCGCGATTCCGAGACAATCCATGCAAGACGGATTAGATAGAAATCGCTAAAAACTTCCTACTTGAGCTGCCACAGTCATTGTACAAGTGCATCGATTGCAAAACGAGCGAAATTTACGGCAACGAGTTGTTTTCGCATCAATCGCACGAAATGACCAAAGACTTGGCGAATGGTGAAACACCGGAAGACGGTCGATATCGCGGAGTAACGACGTTTGAGAGAAATGAGAGCAAGTTCAAAATTTATGTTCTCGGCCGCGATACACTGGCTCTAGTTGGTTGTGACGAATCGTGGGAAATAGGAGTTGTCGTAAGATTGGCGCACGCAATTCACTCTCCGATTCTTTCGGATAAAATGCGGAGAGTCGGTTTGGTGGAAGCGCCGGAAACGCGTCAGCGAATTCGGCCATTGTCGTCGGCCCGATTTTTCTATCTTGGACCGCACATGCGGTACGCGATGCAAATCGATGTCAACCTTGTCTTCAATAGACGAAGACGTTCCGGATTCAAGGCTCCGCGTTGTAACAAACCTGCAGTTTCACCTCGACTCTCCGGAAACGATCATTTTCAACGACGTCGAAAAATGACTTTGTAAGAATTCTTGCTCGCTTGCTCGTTCGTTTCCCTTAAGGAAAAAACTTTGATCCGTATTTTCTCCGAGATTAACGAGATTTTGGCCAAAAGAAAAGCGTCATTCCTAGGATTTTAAAAGACGGAGGGAATGACACTTCCCTTTTAAAATAATACATATTAAATCAA
>JABMBT010039674.1:0-13090 GCA_018906895.1 Odontocolon sp. PSUC_FEM 10030002
ATGTCATTATATTAAATAAACAAAAAGACACAAACTCATATATATAGTAGTCTCTTTTACACAATTTTATTAACCGTCTACATACATTTTGATCACGTACCATTTTGCAATTGAGGATTCATTCCTGTATAGTCGTTCTATTTTCACAACTTGCACATCTTTTCATTTGTGAATCCTCAATCCTATCTTGCAGCAATTCACTGGAAAACGCATTATCTCGTGCGGCAATAAAATGGGGTAGTCCATCTAACGTAAGTTTATTGAACGTGCGTTTGTAATGGTAAAGGTATAAAAGACGACTTTCGTTCCAAGGCATTCTGAGTGGGCTGGTTCGATGCAGCCGGTTGCAGCCGCTGTTCGAAGTCGGCCTGATACAGGTCGGTGTTCGACGGTGCTCGAGGTCTCGCGGGGGCTTCTCTCGCTCGCGGCACGGCCCAGAGAGACCGTGTGAATGAGCTACCGTTCTGCGGTCGGCCACCACGGCCGCGACTCACCTTCCTCACTCTACACTCACCTCATCCTCTTCTCACTCTTTCACGTCCTCGTCCTGGTAGTCGTGTTACTCTTATTGATCGGAATACCGAGAATATACATGGGTAGGATGGGTAGGATAGGTAGAGGTATACGATGAGTGAACCGCATTACGTTCTATCAGGGGGTTGAGCGAGAATGAGATGGTACGTATAAGAACGAAAGCGATGGATAGAACCGTGCGGTGAGGCCAGTTCCGCCGATGTTCGCGAAGAAACCGAACACCAGCGGGATAAAGACAGAAGTACGTAACATCCACCGGTACGAAGCGGAACAGGAATGGTTGCTCCTCCGAACGGTGGATAACAGCCCGAGAAATCTTAGGAGAACGTTCCGTTAGACGTGATCCGGATCGTGCGCACCACCGCCCGGCGACAACGACGACGAGGACGACTACGGCTACGTCCCATCCGATACGTACGTAACTTGCCATGTACAGCATGTACATACACTGATATATCATCTGAATCTATGTGGGTTCAGGTAGGTGGTACATGCATACATAGGTAGTTCGTGGCCTGTAGGTTGAGGATAGCAGGTATACTTATCTACGTGAGAGCGTGGCCTAGACGTGACCGATGGTTAGTTTCGTTCTCCCTTCTTAGCTACGGATTCTCCCGAGCGATCGTGTCTGTGGTGGTATTTCACTATATGGTTAGAATGAAATCTTAACGCGGGAGTCGAATAACACTATCCTAAGACCAGGAAACGGAAACTGTATTAATGTTTTATCGATCGTCGATAGAGATCAATATTATATCGACTATTGATCTGTAATCAAGTACTCAGTAATCTATTATATAAATTGTATTATATGGATATAGCGTATATCATTGAAAAACAGCCAAGACACGTGTATAGATCATTGATAAAAATCACACCACTGTGAATGCAACGCGAAACAAGAGTGACACGTTCGCACACCGAGTCTGATAACCGAGGAAGCGAACGAACGATCGTGAAATCGCGTCTGTCGGAGCAATTATCTTTAGCTGTGTAGTTGGCGAGATGTCGGTCCTCGGCAGTTCGACGACATCACGTCGTTGATAATGCGGCTGGTCCCGTCGCCAAGAGCTGTCCAGACGTCGCCGTGAACTCGGTCTTTAGATCGGCAAACTGGCTGGACCGCATATTAATCGGTAGAAAGCAGTCTCGATCGAAGAAAATACAGTATATACCTAAGTAAGCTGGATATGTACGTAAGACTATCAAACTATCGTGCTATCGAGTCGCCGGAGCTGTCGACACAGAAATCTTTCGAGGCCGCCGAGAACCGATCTTGCATCGAGGTATATGTCTGTAATGGACAAGACAGTATGGTCTCTGGCTACACAAAACCAAGGATAACCCTAACCGCGCCTCGCGAATCTCCGCGGGCGAACGATCGACTCTCGCTCGTCTCCACCCTCTCGATCGTTCGACCGAGCGATCGATCTGTCGGCACGAGATATATTTCCGATGCGGTCAGACGAACCACGCGTTTCAATCACTGAATACAATGTATCTTCGTCGAATCTGCACTCTGCCCACTATCACCGCGAGCAATTGACTTACGGAACTGGGGGATGGAATATTGAGGAAACCCATTCATGCGAATACAGTACAGTGTATTATTACATTAGGTTTATGCGACGTATCTATTGGTCGATCATAAGAACGGATAGTCGTCAAGGACTTCAAGGGGATGACGCCTTAAGACAGAGATCAGATTTGGAAGTGTTTATAAGTCTTCTGCTTGTGGTTTGGATGCAATTTAGCTGCCAGAAAAGACTGATCACTCTGTGGTATCAAAACTGAGAAAATAATAATCGGAGAATAAAGACGTCTGTTGTTGAACCTCGTAACTCTTTCGAAGTGACAAAATAATATATTATTTTGAGATCGAAATGGAACGAAGGGTAATGGCGAGGGAGAGGGGAAGGTGCGAGACCACCAGGATTCTCCTGACCAAGACGTATAGTATACCATATATTACTCATGGAGCGAATAATCTCTCGATATCTTCGGTAGGTGTCCGAACGTGCTTTAATCTCGCCCTCGTTGAAAGGGTTGGACCATTCGTTTGTCGAGGAGAGAGAAGAGCGTATGGTCTCGCATACCTAGGACGAGAAGTAAAGATAACAATACGTGAGACTCGTATAACGAGACGAGCTCACTCGTTCGCTTTCTCGCTTGGTCGCTTCAACTTGGATATAGTTGGCTCATCGGGGAGAACGCGAACGAGAAACGAGCAACGTGAAAACGTCATTCGTTGCGAGTCCGCCAGTTGAGAACGAGTGACGATAAGAATTTACGACCACTTCGGTGCCCCGGACCTCTTCTAATCCGTCGACGTTCAGGACGAACTGCTCTTTCTCTCATTCCAATTTCCTTTTTTCACTCTTTTTTTCACTGTCTATGTATAGATATTTCTCCCAGGCTCTAGCCCAGGAAACGATACGTTTGATATCGCTCTTACGCTTTTTTCCTCCTAGATAAAAGGGTCCAGGATCCATTTATGATAAAAATTGGTGACTTCACCCGAGTTTAAAGTAGATCTATTCTTGTGTTGCCTATATTCACAGTTTAGCAGGATGAATCAACGGTTAGGATCTTCCTTCAAGCTGTTGAAATTGGCAATTTTTCCAATCTCTTCTTCAATGTTCAATGAATCAAGTCTTGAATAGAAATAACATCCAATGAACGCAACTCCTTAAAATCATTTCCTTAAGCAACGCTCGGGCATATATATATCGATGCATTCTTAGTTCAATTTTACTTGAGTTGATTGAGTTCGTATTAAGTTCTGTGATTGCATCGGAAGTTATCTCCAATTGACCAAAGTGGTCATTCACTGGTGACCGTTATGTGCTCAAAGACTCTGCAGTCGTCGCCTCCAATGAAACACTCAAAAATCGCCCAATGTTCATTCACTTCTCGTGATTCGGCACGCAGCCGGTGAAGCGAAAAGTGGCAAAGATAAAGACCTGCTGGTGGAGAGGCCATGCCAAAGAATGGAAAAAGATTGTGAAGAGATATCTCGGCAACACCTTGACCACTTCGTACCGTAGGTCTGAGCAGAGGCACATCTTCACAATTTTCATTTCACAATGCCACCGAGTTAATTCGTTGCTGCTATATTCTTCCCTCTCAGCAGTCTTGGCCGTTCTCCGTTCCGTTGCAGTACGGTCAGCGGGAGATTAATCAAATCTCATCCTCAACGGCAGGATACAGCCTGGCTACTGCACGCGCTACCTGCGATTCTCTATCTGCTGCCAGCATACTCCGATCACAGCCCGCACAAGTTTCAAATCATTTCTTACTTGCCGTATTCAGCTCGGAAGATGACCGAACGAATTCGCATTTCTGTACGTGATTTAACAACAAGATCGTCCGTAGCCGAAGACTCGAGGGAAATGCTGTTATACGATGTACAAGAAAAATAAAAATGATTCCCAAATCATTCTTTTCTTGTTGGTACAATAGTAATGATAGGCTGGCAAAAAGTCCACCGGATCGAGCAAACGTGCTGTTCGAAGTTACACGGACAACGAAGCTGAAGATACCGAAGACTGAATGCTAATGCGCGACAAACGTAGGCGTTCGCACACGGCTCTCCGTGGCAAATTCAATCAAAGCTCTACTATGTGCGTGCCCGAGAGTCGTAGCGGAACTCACCGTTACATTCGTATGTAGGATACAGTATACACCATGTACTTTGTAACGTGTTGTTCATTGTACGTTCTTTCACTGCGTGCTGGCGGCGGCATCACTTGTTCCCACTTCCCACTATTCTTTGAAAGACTTGTCTCTTCGATCGTCTATCTTCCCTCTGCAGAGTCTTGAACTCTCAGACCGAGACTCAGTTTGTCTGCATACGCCTCTCTCGATTCCTTGCACTTTGCCGCCATGGTCGAGTGTATATACATATACATAGGTACTCATTCGTTGTATACATATATTCCGGCTAATTCTCGAGAAGAACGAGTCAATTTAAAATCCAGGATTTGTCACGCAAAGCCCGCATTCTTTTTCGTAACGAGGCAGATAAAAAAAAAAGTGGAAGTAAAAAGAGAACGAGTGAGCATGCGATAATCCGCGCTCTGGATTCCCGGAGTCTCCGGTTCACCAGGCAGAACGGGGTTAACAACCGAAATAAAGGGCGACACTCGAGGGTCACGGCGCCTGGGCCGGTTCAGAAAAGGGACGACCAGAATATGAGGCGAGAAATGAGAAGAGGATAGAAGCAGAGGGACACACGGATTTCTTTTTTTCTCGGTGAAGCACCTCTTTTTCACATGAAAAGAGCATACCATGGTATAGGACTATATATATAGTCTCTAGCAAGGAGACGGCGATCCAATAAACACGCGAGTTTATCGAGCTGTTATGCCAGTCGCTCGCTTATCTCTCGAACACCCACTTAAACTTCGGAGCGAGAGAGCTGAGAGCGGAGCTTCGCCAGTTCCAGGTGAGATGCGCGCGTGAAAAACCTCACACGTCGTCCTCTGAATCCTCGTCGTTCCGCTGGTGCAGCGGCTAAGACAGGATCCAAAGGATATATAGTATATATATAGTATGTAACAAGTGCATGTGTGCGTGCCGAAGTCAGAGGACAAACACGCAGAAATCCAAAAGATTCGCAAAGTCCCAAGAACTGGCAAAGATTTTTCCATGACCATGGAGCAAAAGTAGCCACCTCGTTTCTTTGCCTACTTATATGTACGATCGCTCGAGCGTCCTTGCCAGAGATAAAGCCAGAAGGCCTCACAGAACAGAAGAGAATTTCTTCGACACCGGAGCTAAACTCGTTTCCCAGTTTCTCACTTTTGTTGCGTCTTTTAGCCAGGAGAATATATATTCGAAAGCATTTGACATTTTTTCTTTTTGCCTCCCTCGCTATCGCTTCATAACTCTGACCAGAGATTATGTGTCGCATATATACATATATATAGTATAGTATATGTACGTATACTTATCGTCGGCCGGTTTAATTTATTCATTCGACAGATTGGCCAAAATTTATGAATTGATTTAGCGAATTATCCGACCTCTGATGGAATCTTAAAGGCACCTCGTTTACTTTGCTATTTAATTCCTCTGACGTAGTTTATACAAATTTATACAAACATATACGATTCGATAAAGTAATCAACTTATTATTCTTTATTATGTATAACAATTTTTTTTCCTTCGTCTGTTTCAGGTAAGTGAAGAGCATTTTTTTTCGAAAAACGTTTCGATATTTTACAACTGGTTATTCTACGGGAGATTCAACAATTTGTACGTATTTATGAATTTATGTTATTACCTATAGTTATACAGTATTGTGTTAAAAATCTGTTGCAATTTCGACGCGTCATCGACGAGAGTACCGGTCGACATCAGCAGAATTTCGACTCGATATCTTTCCCGCCCCGATCCCTGGCATCATCTTGACGATCAGACCATTCGCCTCACTTTAAATATGTTTATCCGCATGTTTTATGCCCCTACCCGCAATAATACGATTCGCATATCGCATCCGAAAGGATCGTGTATTCGTTTTGCGAGGCTTTGCGCCCAAGCACATGCTGTGCTGTGCCCGGTTGTAGTCGTTCGTCGTCATAAGCGAGCTCGTAGTAGTATAATACGCGAGTTCTGTGCGTATGCGTGCGGATAGAGACTCCTCTCCGTTACATACCGAGATGAGATGGTCGTGATTTTTAATTTTTTATTTATTTTTTCATTTTTTTTATTTTTTTAGTTTCTTCATACAAGCCACGTTCGATCAGCTCAGGGACGTTATATTCGATAACGATTATTCACAGACGGAGGAATAATATTCGTTTATTTATCGTTGCGACATCTGTGCACTTTGTACTTGTCCGCGCGCTCGAGCCCCTTGGCTATACCATATTACTGTAGCATATATATACTCGGAGCAGTTGTACGATGTACGTATGAAACTTGTACGTACCGCTCGCTCGCTCAGAAAACTGTTACTCGTTGTATTCGCTAGAAAGCAACACTCGCAACGGTCGCGTACAACGCACAGTTTGCATCTCGAGTCTCTTGTGTGCTTCTTCCAGTCGTTGTCCGCAGCCCACACACGCGAAAAAATCATCGAGACTTTGCGTTTCCTTTATGCTTGCTCGAGAGCCGACCGCGGTTCTCTCTTCTTCCACTGGCACAGCGAAAGAAGAAGAAACTAAAGAACGACGAAGTAGGTAGCGGTGCTGTCCAATAAACGCTGCATTCATAAGCCGCAAAAGCATAATGTTCGTTCCAATATTCCGTTTGTATTAAACGTACGATTCTTGTGACGAATGGCAAACGTGTGAATAAGTACTTATATTGTCAGCTAAAGTAAACGGTACGGTTATCAATTCTTTAAGTGCCTAAACAAACCCGTTGGAAAACGATTTAAAGTAAAAAGGTGACAATGAAATTTGCATATTGCTTCCTCATTGTTTTCCTGTGTTCCCGAGTCGAAAAATGAAATCTCTTTTAGTCTTCGATCTTTATCCTCCTTTTAGTCACGAACTCTCCAGATATTTCCTGTTTTGCGAGTGTCGAAGATAAAAGAGGAATGATATACGCGAATTTTTGAGTTCTGTAATAATAAGCCTAAAGGATATACATTTAATTAATTAACGTGTAAACGAATAATTTGAAATATTCCATTCCACTTGAAAAAAATGGTTACCGTTAATTTCCGTAATTAATAATGATTTAAAAAAAAACTGATAATCACTAATAGATCTAAAAAATAACAAAATATGTGATTAGAGAATGAGAAGAGCACAAATAGGTAACGACCAAAAATACCATTAACAATGATTTTTCCATGACAGAACATTAAAAGAGATCATACATCAGAGAACTCGAATATCAACAAGCTTGTTCTATAAAAAGGTAATTTTATCAATCTTAGCTTTATCGTAGAGTATGCTTTACGGACGATGGAAAAGAATGAAAGAGACTAAATTTAATGAACCTTTTATTAACATTCATATTTTGTCAATTCGTGTTAGTAAAAAGGATCGAAAAAACGGAAAAAGGAGTCATCTCACTCGAAGCAGAGAGCAGGACCTCTTCTGGCCCGCGCTTTTGAACTCATCTCATTAATTTACGACAGAATTTCGACGGCCAATATAAGTGGCAGCAACTCGTTGCTTCGCGAGCTGACTAGGGTTCGACGCATTCCTTCCCGATGAGACTAACTCTCGGCAGTCGAAAAGAAGGAAGAAAAAAAAATATATGTTTCAGGAGAATCCATGCTCGTCTTTTCTCGCGATCTCTGACCACGATGACCAATAATTACAATTCCGTACAGAAGTTCTCTCGCCCCTTAATCACCATATCCGGAACGACGTACATGTATATATGCATGGTATAAAAAAGAATGTGTGATTCATGAAATTGCGGACTCAATCGACGCCTATTCGCCTCGCGTTACTTCGATGAGCTACGAGCGTTCTTCACTCTTCGTGAACTCTTGGAGAATCAGAAGAATCCTCGAAGAGGTTTTGCCACGAGAGTGTGTGATGTGTACAACGGGTTTCAATGTCGATGGGAGTCGTGAACTCACTTCTGCTTTCCTCTCACTCACTCATTCGGTGGATCGTCTAGAAGTAGCAGGAACGAACGAGGCTGCTTCGTTTCTCGCGCGGCGAGAAGAACCCGAGTGAGGTGCCGAGGTGGAGGAAAGGAGTGAACGAAGAGAGAAAAAAAAACGAGGTCCAAGGAAATAAGGGGAGAAGAAGTTCTGAGGTCAGACGAGGGCCGAGCTGGAAGATGCGAAGAAGGACGAGGGGGCAGAGGCGAACGGACTAACCGGCCTGGAACAAGAAGAAGAAAAGGAAAGTGTGCGCGCCCTACACACACGCTACCCCCGTTGTATGAACTATCGAAGGATAAGCATACAATTTCTGGGGATTTATTTCAGCCTACTTTGTGTAATATTTTGTAAACATGTCTTACAGCATGGAGAAAGTTTCATCTGGACCCTAAGTCTGAGATTGTCATTATATTCGAATTACGAAAAAAGAACAGTTTGAGAAAAATTTGGCGTTTGAGACATATTCAAAACATGTGTGAAATATTATGGGTCACTCATGTACCAAATGAGAATGTATCCCTTATAACTCACAATAAATATGTGTCACTCATGAACGATACATGAGCAAGTCATCAAATTTCTAGAATTATTCTTTCACGAATCAGTCACATGATGTATCGCTCATGTATCGTTCATGGGTGACGTATATTTATTGTAAGATATAAGGGATACATTCTCATTTGATACACGAATGACCCATAATATTTCATACATGTTTTAAGTATGTCTCACGCGCCAACATTTTTTTACTCGGGTAATACAGATTCATTCTCGTAACGCTGAACTATCAAGATAAAAACCAAACGAATAACAAATTCTACGTTTCGTACATTCTCGGTGAATTTATAATAGACTTCTTTAAAGATCGATTTCATTAAACTTTTGCTGCAATGATAGTTTCCACTTTATTACGTGCCGTTACTTGTATTTCCATCAACTGTGTAACGAATCGGGAGATCATACGAAAAAACTGTGTGTTACGAAGTCGGAGGCGTTCTCCGCTATGTACCGTGCTGGTAGCACCGAGTGTATAGTATCAGAGCACAAACCTGAGGCGACGACGTGCCGTTGGTTGCTGTTCCACTCAGGGAAAGAAACTTCCTTTAGGGATATCGCACGCTTTCTACCTTGCTAGACTAGCTCGCACTTTTATACCTACATATAGGGAACACTATCTAATAATACTACACCCGTTAACTTCCGCCTGTATGTGATGTGATGAAACAGTGCGAGAAATTTCTACGTTGCAGGGTTGAAATAGCTGGGTGAAAGAAAATTCTAGCTCCAAACTAATATTACATATACACACGTATCCATACCTATCCATGAATTATACAGGGTTCACAAAGAGGTGCGAAGCCTACGCATTCTTGTCACTGAAATCAACACATAGCTGATGTCGAGTTGTTCCTGTATTACGTATAGCATGCTATATCTACACGAACACCCATACAGATTCTCCTAAATGTCTGTATGGGGAATTTATATGTGTGGTAGCTCAGATTCTTGAAGGAACGAGTCTCGGTTCTCTCGTTTCCTTCTGCTTTTGCTGCTGTTGCTGTGAGATGATTGCGGCATGCTCGTAGCCGCTCAGCATTCATTCAATGTCTGCTTTTGCCTCCCTAATACCTAAAGATCCGAATAACAGAGAGCCAACGCATAACATAACACCTCCGCGCGTTATAGCCGCGGGACCATTGAAGAGATTTCACCCCTACCCTTCCCACCCCCTCCAAGCACCATGCATACATATACCATTGTCCTACGCGACAATGGATCACTCTCGCTGCCTCGCGCCCGCCCTACAGCCCGAATGACCCATGTACCGAACTCTTCGGATGGTATTTACACACATCCATATACCTCTCAATGCTTTTGCTGCTGGTGGAACTACACTGCGTGTGGAGAGATCCTCTATTTCCATCCTGAGTCTGCTTTTGCCGTGCACTCACAATTTTTTTGTTCAAACTCTACAGCACTACTACAGTAAGGACTTTGATTAAGAAAAAATTGACGATGTGTACGAAACAGAAAAAACACATAAAACGCCTCCTTTTGAATCGTTCGTTAAAACGGAATGGCGTTGAGGAAAAGTCTTCCCTTATATCACACGATGTAATTCCTGCAGGATTCTCAGAGGATTCCCAGGAACTTGAAAGAAGTTCAAGAGGATCGTACAAGCCACGTGGGGCCGACTCTTGTGTTTCTTAGACTGTTTACTCTGGCGCTATGAATAATCCAGACCGAATCCAACCATAGATCTCAAGAGGTCTTCTCTGTAACTCAAACGAGATACTTGTTAAGTCAAAATGAAACGTGACAGAGATAGGCCACACGCAATCTTATTCGGTCTTGCAAGAAAACCTCTTAGACGCTTTCGTTCCACAAACGGTGTCGAAGAATGTACTAATACGAAACGCGAAGAGGCGTTCAAACTGGATTCACCAACTTCGATGGACTCGTTGAGCTGTAACGGCACATCGTGCTCAACCATGTATAAAATCTATGGTCCTTCGTTAACGCGTTGGAATCAGTAAAAGAAACTTGGTACAGTGTTCGGAAAAACTTGTCGAGGTATAGAGACGGTGTTGAGTCACACAGTTCTTGTTGTGCATGTCGAGTACCTGAATGGAACGATAGAAAAAAGAAACCTACTGCTATTTCTAACTGTGATATGACTGTCGTTCGGTATCAACGTCAAAAAGTGAACACACCTTTTCTCGGACTACTTTTAACCTATTTTGCTATGATTATTTTTTTTCTCACATTTGATACGCACTAAATTTCGTTTGATCAACCGGATACAATGGTAAGAAAAAAGGATCTTGGTAATTGGCTCCTCGGTCCGGCAATGGAAATTGTATTACTCCGCAGAGTTCTAACCGCCGACACTGCTGAGTGCAGGCTACCGATCTGTTCGGATTCTCTGTCTATACCAAGTTGGTATACAGAAGAATATTTTTTTTCTATCGAGCCATTCTTCAATGCCTCGATATCCTCCGGACGTACGAGTACATCGTGTACACTACCTACACTAGAGATCCTGATTCTTCCATCGAGTAGACCACCATTCCTCATCGGTATATGAACCATTCTTCGCTGGTATACCCGATATATACGGTAACCCTGTACAGAGTACCAAGAGTTACAACATACACACTCGCATCTTTTCGTTTCTCATTTCTCTCTTGATTCTTCGGTGCCCCTGCCGCCTCCTCGCGATCTCAACGGCACGATCTCCCAGCGGTCTTACAGATCGGTACATTGGATCGCGTGCACTCCCGCAAGACACAGTGTAGTGCATATAATGTACCAGAGGCCTCATCCTTGTATATATACTGTACTATACTATCTATTAATTGTCCGACACAGCGCGCGGAAGCCGTGGGCGTCTTTCCCGCTCGACTAATTGCCACGATGAGATATACGCTACGGGAATAATTTCAAGGCTCTCCGGATCACTATCGCTGCCGCCTATATCCATGCGGCTTCGTTCTCCCCGTAGTGTAACGTATATTATACATATGTATATATCAACTGTACAGAACAGTACCGACTACGCGTTCTCATTGCTTACACCAACTTATCCCGTACACCGAGATGAACAGTGTCTCTGTCTTTCAAGGACCATGCATAAATCACGAGATTGATCTGAAAATACAGACGTACTGCGCGGAATAAGTATACATTCGTTAATGAAGTAGGTCGATGACAAAACGTTAGTTGAACCGAGTTGTGTAGTCTCCTTCTTGTCTTCGAGTTTGGTGATATCTTTGTAATTGAGTGGGCGGTGAGATCTCCAGAGCTCGTCAGGTTGAAACGATCGCTTTCGCCGATCTTCGTTCCTCCGTTCATTCCGATAAATCTCTGTGTTGTGTCGAAAAGGAAACTTCACTTTAGAATCTGGCTTTGGCTTCGTTTAATTGACGTGGCTAAATGACTGTTGAACTTATCTTCCCAGAGTTCCGTTTCAGACACTATTTGGGTATCTTCACAGCGGAAATTATCTTGAGAAGGAAGGAGATCTGTTACACTTCTGGAATGGATAAATTCTCCAGACTCACATTTGTAATAACAATGATTAAAGTGTTTTAGGGCCCGGCTCTGTATTCAACGTTGTACCGCGCATGTGTGCCCAATGCTATGATTGATAAAACAGGACGGTGACAAAACGTCAGATGTCCCGATTCTAGTCCGGTGATAGTGTCCAGAAGGTTCGTATTCTCCAGTAGGTTATCTTGGTAGTGTTTCACGACGTAGTCGTCGCGACGTCGTCACGGTGACTTATGATGGCGATGAGTCGACTTCCACCGACCGGATCAACCCGCTATGAACGGTGGAACCTTTTCTTCTTTTTCCCCGCGCGCGGATATAGCAGGAGAAGCAGCGGGATAGAAGCCGGCTCGATTTCACGAGACATTAGTCGAACAAAAAAGGGAGGCTCGATTCTTTCAAGCTGTCACCTAGCACCAGCTACGCGAGCTCTCGTGGATGCTCAACGCGGCTTCCGCGTTAAAGTGAAAGGAAGAACGCGTCATTGCACTTCTTTCTCGTCGCCATCTTTGTCATTCTTCTCATCCCTACTCGTTGTACTATCGTCTAGTCTACGTTTGTAGATGGAACGAGGTGACAGAGCGATCGGTGATATATAACTATATCCTGCCAGCTTTATTCTGAATATAACGCATATAACGTGCGAGCTCAGATGTGTTTGAACCGAAAGGGCTGATCACACCAGTCTCATCCCTCCGGGAAAGACGTTCTTCTTCCGGATAAAATATCACAGGGTTAACTTTAGTCAGAAAAGCACAAAATCTATAGGAATAGAAGGTGACAAACAGGTAGAGTAAGTAACATTAATGCCTTATCCCGGTAGAGGCGCTAGAGTCATGGATGCGTTCGCAGCTTCTGCCATAATTCTTTTTTTTTTAATATTTTCTGCAGTGTCAATGGCTTATCTGATCGGAATGCCTCTAC
>JABMBT010039785.1:0-13085 GCA_018906895.1 Odontocolon sp. PSUC_FEM 10030002
CAATTGACTGAATCAAAAATTTGTTACGTCTGACATTATATTTTATTGAGCTATCAAAATATTTGTTTGAACGTATTCAACCGCACATTTTGTACGTTCAACACTATTTTTTTCTCAGTGTAGAGCAGGGATCTGTAATGTTTCTTTCTACTGTATTTTACTGTGACCGGGTACCTTCACCGGAGCTACGTGAAAGGCTTAGCTGACAGCACGCCAGGGAGCTACTTGAAGTTCTCCACGGTCCCAGAATCCCTCGACTACCTCCTCACGTGTACGCCTTCCAACACCGCGCACCCGACCCACCTTCGCCCTCTTACCCTCATTTTCTACCCTGCACCCGACATTTCTCTCTGTTCCTCATTCCCTTTCCTCGTCGCCAAACTCCAAGTTTGTCGCGATAGTTTGACAAAATGCAGATTGCCTTCGTTCCTTGATTCTGGTGCACGGATTTTCTTGATTCACTTTTTTTCTCTGTTCTTTCCATATTTCATTCTTTCCAATTCTGTTTTTTTTTTCTTTCTTCCTTCATCCTCGATTTCTTTATCATTTTCTTACACCTGATGTGCTAAATTTATTCTCTCTTTCTTTCTATTCCGCTTTCCTTCATTCCTCGTTTTCGTCTCGTTTCTCCATGTTATTGAAACATTCTCACCATGGACTTGCCATTCCTCGCCTATGGCGTAACCGAGACATAACTCCAGAGGAATAAATATTTTCATCCCCGAACTGAAATTTAGACATTTTGTAATTTCGTCTGTGGAATCAGCTTGAACGCCTTAAACCAACAAGCATTATTTACTTGAAGTCAACAAAGAAAGATCTTAATTTTCAGTCGATTCTCTATGTATTTGTCTTTAAAAAAGTGACGTCAGGGATGAAACGGTACTGGGATAATGGATGAACAAGACCAAAGAGACGTCGAGATGGTGCGCAAATTGAGGTTGGGACGGTTGAACTGGAGATAGTGGAAGCGAGCGACAAGACGGGTAAAGAAAGAGGAAGATGTTTGGTGGAGCGAAGCCACGAGTAGCGAAGAAGAACGGTCGAGGACGTCGAAAGGCGGTAGCAACATCTTTCTGTACGCGGGCAACCACTCACCGCTTTGCATAAATAATAAATGACTAAATGGAGGCAGAACAGGCAGCAGCTGAAGAGAAATGGCGGATCTCGGAAGCAAGGCCACAACTACTATCTCATAGTTTCACCTTTACCTTCCAGATTTAAAGGGTTCAACGGTATACCTTGCCTCAGCTGGAGCTGGAGATACCGTGTCTCCAGAAAGACACAAACTATACTTCTGGTGCTTCTGCACCTAACAACACTACAACCTACCTTCAAGTCACAAAGTGCTTCTTGTCCTATTCCAGGGTCAGGACTTTAGTGCGGTTCTGGAACGGTTTTGGCATTGCTGCTTACAGGTCTCTTTCTCTTTTCAATTTTCGTTCTTGTTCCTCTTGTGTTCTCGGTCGAACAAGGAAACTCGCCTGGATTTGGTACTGGAAAATTTATCGACCTCGTTATCGATAAAGGGAAGATAATTTAACAAAGCTATAAGGTGAGAGGTGTAAGCAATGCGATCGAGAAGGGTTGAAGAGTAAGAAGAGAGAAAGAGACGACGTGGATTTTAAGCCTTTCTGAAAAAGCCTTGTAGATAATTGGTGCTGTTACTGCTGGTATTCCAATAGCATTTAACACCGAAGATAAAGATTTCCCCGGATTTTCTCGGTGTTTGTGTCTTTCTCCTTCGTGTGTATTCCTTTATCATTTCACTGGCTACCATCATATTATTCTTGCGCCGGTTAGTACCGGGAGTCTGCATTTCTGAAGTTAAACTGTTAATGGTAGATTCTAAATCTCGCTCATTTCAAGATCTAGAACTAAAAGCTACGTTTTAATGGAACCCGGGCCATAATGTGCCTTAATAAATTTAATATAACTTATTGGAGTATAAAGTTTGGAAGATGCAAAATACCTTCGATTATCGTCAAAATGCCTTATCACCTGCAGCCTTATTTCTGTGACAGTAATAAAAACTGAAAATTGTCACATCAAATTTACTTTAATATGATTGAAGACTATCGACAATATCTTCTTTCCTGGTATAGAACAAAATTATTTTCAACTTGAATATTGAGTATTCAGTTGCTTATAGAGCTTATAGACTCGAAGCATAGTAACAACTTGCCGAAGCCCAGAACTAGCCACTGAACTTTCACCTGTGTTGGATCTGTGTGGTTGTCTGTGTGGGCCTGTTTGGAGCTTGGCTTTCAATGGTTCTCAGAGTAAGCTGGTAGTTGATACTGCTTTTCCTTCAGGTCCGCTTCTGATGCAGATAGTCGCTGATGAGGGCACCCCCGGCGATAGCTGTATATCATCTCCTTCTGCTTCCCCCACTCTTCGTTAATTGTAAATTACTTACCGAGAATTACTCTCGCGGACGAAATATGGAAACCCTATAGCCTACTGGCTTTACTTTCGCTCTACATTTTCTAGGGTGCCTTGAGCTATCGGTTCATCAACTTCCTGGAACTGACTGTCGGATCAGCTCATTACAATGTGCAACTCATTACAAAAAGCGTTTAAATTTCAGGAAATTATACATATTTATTATTTTCAACATCCATCAACACCGGAAGTCGCATTATCGTAATATTAATTTTACCTGTTATCAATAATGTTTGAAGTTTGTTTCCTGATATGATGACACTGCTACGACGTATGAATATCTTCATTCATTTCTATCAAGATGTTTCAACTAAAAGTTCCTGAAACACTATTGATAATAATATGTAAATCTTTGTTCTCGTTACTTTAGAATTGTTAGTAGTCTGCTAGTTTAAATCATAGTACCGACAGACGAATTCTAGAGAAGCCAAAGTACGAAGTGGATGCTTCTACTGATGGTCGTACGTAGTTGAGGAAACTACCCGAGACCCGGTGGATGTCGTTCTCAATCCAGGTCACGCGTCCAGGAAGCTAGGATAAGGGCATCGCCGAGCCGGAAAATGGCACGTCTATATGAAGGATTCTCAAGAAACTTGGACGATGACTTTACTTCTTCGGCCTCTTTCCCCCACAATTCTTCTCTCCGCTACCATACTGTAATGGTAAATGACTTAATGGAGCCTTTCCGGCAAGTTGACGATGCGGACATTGCCTCGCGGTTTCTACTCTTTTTATCGTGACTTCCGGTTTCCAAAGACTGCACACCCGACTAGCGCAAAACTTTTTTTTTTCCTATATTTTCCAACCTGGTCGGAGGGGCTTTAAAATTTTTCGCTCAATCGTTATACGATATTACAAAAGTGATTTTACTTGGTTAAGTTTAGTCTACCTCTTTCCATCTCATTCCGTTTCCGTTCCTTTATTGGATTACGAAAATTTTACGAAGTTCCTCGGGGAAATGCCTTGAAAAGTCGATGAAAGCTTCGATCGAATTCAATTTAATTCGATGGGTCACCCGGACGTTTGGTTTTAGTTACTAAATATCTTAAAATGGTCAGCAGGTCATTAAGTTTCAGCGAAAACGATAGTCGAGAGGATAAACAGAGCAACAAATAAGAAGATTATCATCGAGATGCTCATCGTTGAAGAGAGGTACTTTGAACATTTCCAGAATCTCGACTTCCTAAAGGGCCGCGCCAGCTCTCAGGATTTCCAGAATCATTTCCGAAATTGAGGTAGAAACAACCAAGTGCGCTCGTTTGCCAGGAAGTTGAAGTGGAAAAAGCCGATTTACCGTTAGCGATACGTTGTTAAATACCGTTCGCCTGTACGGTTTAAAATGGGAGAAATGAACGTGTGTACCAAGCTAAGAAATAGCAATGAGAATTATTATACCGTTGGAATATTTACATGCAGTTTTAAATGATAAGTAAATATTTGGTAAAGCAAGATTTAAATAAAAATTCTAAAAGTTGCGATGCAAATATACTCGTCTAAAGAGAAGGTGTATCATAATACTTGTGCTTTTTATCATTAAATTATTATCGTAAATATCAGTCGAGAAAACAGTTTTTTTAAAAGCTTTTTTGATCTTTCTCGACCATCCACTCGGATTTCAGAAAAATCTCTATGATATTCGTAATCACCGCCAAATTTCTAATTAAAAAAGACTTAAAAATTCCATTAAAGCCGCAAAAAATAAATGTTGGACTTTCCGGAGCCAAAGGCTTGGCTTAAAAAAAATATGTCCACTTAGAAGTTTTGAGAGTATCAAAGGGTAGTTTTCCGCAATTTTCGAACATCATAGAGATTTTCCCGAAATCCAAACGAATGATTGATAAATTACGAAAAATCAGACTTTTCTGACGTTTTAAGGGCTTTAAGTGTATGTTTAATTTTCTATGCACTAATGAAGAGCGTATAAAAACTGTCTTTCATTCGAAATGAATTTAGCAACGAAATACGAAATGAATACACAAAAAAGAAGTTCTCAAAGTCACTACAACGGTATACGTACTATAAGTCAGCCAGCATCTACATACTTTTTGCTCCGAGATAAATGGAATAAAGTCTTTTATATTGGTACCTAACTAAGCTAAAACTTTTTTATTAATCGAAACTGAACAGCTTTCTCTACTGCTCCTGCTCCTGCATTATTATAAATTTGTCTTTTTTCTTTTTTCCCGTTTCCAGCTATATCTTTCTAAAATACAGTACAGCTTGGAAGAGACTGAAGCTCAGCGGGTATGCCACGTGCAATCTCGCCTTTAAATCGTCGACGGCTTTAATCGAAATGAAAAATTTCTCATAGTTTTAAAGGCTCTCGCGGACTTTGCTTTCACCGTGTAGGTATATATAGATACCACGTAAGTAACGTCACCTGAGAGTTTCGCAGCGCGTCGTTGCGATAAATAAAGAGAGGATTATTGCCCGAGGATGCTGCTCGCGACGGTGCTTGTTACAATGGCTGTAATAGTGCCCGACTAAAAGAGAGATAGGAATTGAACACACGAATGAGAGACTGAGACAAGAATCGAAGATAGTGAGACACTGCTAGGATACTTCGGTAAAGCATCGAAAACTCCCAAGTCATGGCAGCGAGACGGTAACCTTCGATAAACGCGTTTCCAAGATATTGCTCCATTCGTCGTTGTAGCCAGGGCGATCTCGCAGCTTTCGGATGATAGTTTACGTTCTTCAGTGTTCCCTAGCACTCTAGCAAATGACGTAGTGAAAAGCTCATCGCACCAATCGCGCTTATACTGTATAGTATAGCGTGAAGACTTATACAGGAACGAAGCAGCAATCTCGTAAACGGCGTTTTCTGGAATAATATTCTTCCCTCAAAGTTACTATTCGCTATCTGCGCTGCTCCAATCGCGTATTCTTGGTGCAGAGACAACGGGAGAGTAACTCAAATTGGAAAAGACGTGGAAGAAATAATAGAAACGGGTAAACGCTAAGTATATGTATTTGTTTTGTACGACGCTGCTAAGTGGCTGAGTCTTGCAGCTCTGGATAGGATTCCTAATCTAATTATTATTGATGTCATAATCATCACAAAGTGCCGTTTGTTGATAAATCCAGACGTATTAAGTGCTGTATGCATGAATAGCGATAATCCTTTGAAATGTTATCTTGTCTAATAATCACAGAGCTACAAACTATATCGAGGACTAAATGTTGTTGAAAGTGACCGCAAAAACCTTTACACCCTACAACTAAGGAATATTCAGTTTGATAGCCCGTCGCAAAGCCAGATAGAACCACCGCAACCCCGAGTCTTCTGTCTACCGCAATCTCAAAATCTTTACGCTCTTAGAGAGGATACAAAAGAAAACGTTTCTGTGTTTTCTCGGTAAAAGGAAAGGGACGTAATATCCAATGCGGCAACGCGTCTTTGGAAGAAATCAAGATAAGAAGGAAACAGGATTGCGTTGAGAAAGCTCGCGAGGGTTAAATCAGCTCGGGGAATTCTTATTTCGAAGTAAGACAACTAGTCCCAAGTGGCAAATACGGAAAAATTCTCGAACGTTTGGAGTTTCGACGGCTGTAGATGGTCGTGGCTACTACCGGATGCTACTGTTTTAACACCGTGGCCACCTGCTTTTTCACAGTCGCATACTTTTATCTTCGCTCTTTGGGTCGGTTGTTATTTATGACTTCCTCTTCGCTGTCACTATAATTTAGGTTACCATTTTAAGCCTGAAACAAAGACTACCTTAAAATGATGTACATGTATCAAAGCTTTGCGGGAAATCCGATATTATCAGTTTTCTCTAAACGTTTGTTGTAGATAACATTGGTACTACAAAATAGCCTCGTGTGAACGAAATATAAAATACTTGACGATGCGAGGTTGCGCTCCCTTTCTTAAAAAAGCTTACCGCTGAATATTTCCCGAGTGTGGTTGAAATTCAGAAGCAACTAAGAGGTGGGGGAAACGCCAGAGTATTCGCCTCGTTGCTGCTGTTTCTGCTGTTTCTGTTAAGTTCGGAGCTTGAACGACGATCCTCGCACAGATAAGGGCTTTCGGTTTCCATGCTTTGCTCTGCTGCACGCTGATGTTCCCTAGGTGGCCGTACTATGCCTATGCAAAACAGGCACTTCCGTGTTTGGCCGCGAGAATCACGTCCACCGCGTGGTAATGGTTAAGCCAAGGATAGGATATGCAAACACGCGTAGGCGGGCCAGGTCAAAGTTTATGTAATCGCAAGCTCATGTTCTCCGTCTCGCCAATTTCATCACGCAGTCTGATGCTTCTCTCACCATACCTCTGACTTCGCCAACTGTATTCTCGTGTTGGCACAGCGGAGACTGAAATCCCAGTATCGGAAGCTGGATCAATCGCAACACCCGGTCACGTTTAGCTTATTTAATCCCTCGTTCCCTAAAATCTTTATGTGTTTGTATATACGAATGAACGAGAGAGTTTCATTGGTTTATCTTGCCCGCTTCCGTTTATTTGCGAATATATACGGCAAACTTCACACTTTTTCGTTCGCAATTTTCTCCTTTCTGTACTCTTTCGACACCGTGTTTCTCTCTTCCGTTTACTTTAACTTTGTGCTTCGTTCTTTCACTTACCGTTCTGCAGCAACAACCAGCACCTCGAAATGCATACATTTAAATACGTTTTTTTATGTTTATATTAGGTATCAAACTTTTTAGAAAGTTGCGACTTTATTAGACAGTGAAATATTGCTAATTTCTATAATGATTCTGTATTTACCATCAGCATTTTAAGACTTTAAATAAGAGTAATTTCTCTACTTAAACTGCAAATGATACGTCATTTGCGCAACAGAATATATAAAGAAATCTGTAAAATTTTGCGACAGGATGATTCTGATGAATCAGCATTACCTAGATAAAAATCGCTGGTGTGCCTGGAGCTGGTGGATTAGGTTTGCGAGATTCTAACAAAAAAAAGTGCTAGGAGAGGATTGGTAATAGAGACCGTTGAAGACGGGGGTACATCGGCCTGGATAGAAGGGTAGTCCGTGACCGAATGCCCCAGCAGTGAGTTTAGTTGGATAGGAGAGAAAAATCGAGAAAGAGAGCCAAACGAGTCCTCCAGGCAGCGTCGTGCTACGTCCATGCAAACCAGCGAGCAAGCGGAACCATCGAACCATCGAACGAAGGAGTGAGCGAGTAAGCAAGTGAGCGGACAGAACGCAGAAGTAACAGCAGCACTTTTCCGATAGGACGAGTGGAGCAAGTGGAATAGGGACGGCAGGGGGAAAGATAGAGCGATAAAAAACCAAGAAAGAGCTAAAATGTAGGGTGGCGTAAAAATCACGTTCCGGACTATCAGCGCGTGTGCGCGCGCGAAAGAGGGTTATCTAAACATTGGAATGGGATAAAGTTGGCGACGAAGGGGGATGCAAGGTTGACATCTCCTCTCCTCAACTCCATTCCTCTCCTCTTCATCCCCTTGGGCCGTTGCTGGCCAAGTCGAAGAGACGTAATCCCTGCTTGCACTCTGCTGTGAACGTGAACGTTATACCTACGACTTCACGACCCACATTGTACGTTTACCCGTGGCAACCCTTTCTCATTCGCGAGTAGAAGTTTGCGGATCCACTTGGCCATCTACCAACACAACGAAGCCTGGCATCTCCACCCAAACACTAAGCTAGCCCAATCGACCTCTCTTTGACGAGTTGCCGAGAGAAATAGAGGATAGCGTAGCATTATACAGTCCTCGATCCTTCTATAGCTGCTTCATTTCTGGTTGGGACTCATCCGGAAGGGTATTCCTTTCGATAACATGCGGAACACGACACAATTTCATTGATCGTTCACTAAAAATTCTACGTTTCATTGTAGCGACAGGCACAGTTTGTGTTGACACTGAAATAAACAACTTATGAATTGATTGTTTGGAAAAACAGTTATAAGGTCGTTATAATCATATTCTCTTTATAATCTCGTTCAGCATTCTCCTTTCGGAATAAAATAAAGTAGACCGTTTCTTTGGGAAATATGTTACCTCATAGAAAATTTATAGCCGAAACGCGACGTAGCTGTCTCTTACAACTAAAATGAAACATGTCCTCTACAATTTATACGATGGGGTAGCGTACTACAACGTTACTTTCCGGTAGTGATGAACTATTGCAACGGTGCGGAATCCGTGTACTATCGACCGCATGTAGTTCGAGAACGATGGTCGTTCTGTACAATTAGAGAGTTCAATCGCGTACCTCGGACTTTGACCAGACCAGACGTACTATCGTTGAGTGGTAGGGTGAGTTGAGATTCAAGTACGAGCTGTACTACAGAGACACTTTGCTCGTGTTACTACGATAGACTCGACCGACCCCCCAAAGAGCCTGCGGCGACGTCGATCGACGACCCTAAATAACTTCGAGTAGTTAGCGAACAGCCGGGAAATACTCGCTACATCCGGACCGTCACTGCTAGGTGCTTCTGGTGCAGGTGTTAGTATTGCTGATACTGTTCATCGTTGTCACCATGGTGCTGGGTACCATTCGGTGCAAAGGGACTGACTATACCGAACACAGATTTGCCCGCTAGGGTTTTACAACATCCTCTCTCCTGGTCCATCGATATATTAACTCAATCATAGTTTCCGTACTGTAGTTATTGTTTTAAATTCCCTTCTAGAAGTTTGGCCTTCTGCCCTTTGGCCTCCCGTGTAATATTCCACTACACTAAAATTTCACGATAGGTTACAACGTTCATATAGATTCAATAAATTCAATGGATTCGATACTTATTTCCGAAAATAATAAGCCATAAAAATTTGTAATTTATGATTAAATGGCATTAAGTGGTTTTTGAACATTGGGGCTGTTGTGAGCTCTGATGTTCGGCTCCACGAGGTAATTGCAAAGCTAATTATCAACGGTTCGAGAGTTACGGGATTCGCTGGACTTTCGAAGCTACCATAAGGGTTATTACTACCACTCCATGATGTTCGCTGATATTACAGCTGCGACTCACCGCGGTATCGATCTCTCACTGGGGGTTAAAGGTGACGGAATCAGTGTGCGGAGCCGAAATTCAATAGCGCGAGTTAGCTAACCATGGCACTGTATGTACCCACCCAAATGATCATTATTGAAACTGCTAATAATCTCTTGCCTTCGTATGCCTTGCTCCTCCGATATGTAATCCTTGCAATTCGGCAATACACGAATGAGCGGTTAACGAAAATAAAATCATTTTAAATATATCAACATCATTAGCGTGATGATGACTTTTTTGAAGCTTGGTTCGAGACGCTACGCGACGTAGTTAAATTTCGATGTTTGATCCTCTCCGAAAATAAACACGTTTCAAATGATGACGTCATTGATTCTAATTGAATGTCGTAATTCATTACGTAGCCCACGTCTGGTTTTGTGGATAAACTTTTAACACATGTATTGTAATTTGATTTCAGACTTATCTTATATGTTATATGGATTCAGTTTGAAGGTAGAAACGTGTGTAGCTAGCGAGTTACGAGTTAACGAGCACCTGGGTGCGCCTTGACAACGAGACCTGAAGTGACCAGCTATTTCTTTGACTGCAAAGTTAAAAGGGCGGAGGATACAGACCCTCGAAACCGTAACTATGTAAACCCAGTAAAGTTAACGAAGAAGCCAGCAACTACAAAAAGGTTGACACACTACAGATGCTAGTCTCAAAACGTAATACAGCTACGCAAATGCAACGTATAATGGATACAGATGGTACCAAAAAAAAAGAATATGTCGTCCCTCCTACCTCACACGAGTCAAAGAAAACCACTTGACGTCACATTATACGAGGTTGCTTTTACATTCTTTACTGAATGAAAAGAGCGTGTGCACTTGAACATTCGTTATATGTCTCTGATACTTGGTACCACTTGAAGTCCAGTACCTAAAATATGACATAACATATGAATGCCAACGTACGTTTTTTTTTTTTAACTCTTAATTAAAGAGATACCATAAGGGAAAGAAAGATCTGAGCATTTGACATCTAGGTAAAAGACCTTGACAACAGGTAATTGGTTGTTGTCAATTGTCTTAATTTTCCTTCACCATATCAATATAAATAAAATAGTTGACTTTTATTGATTAAAGTAAGCTTCGGTATTCACAGCACCGACCATTATGATATACGAGCTCTTAGAACATTGCATACACTACAATGAACACGTTTCCTATTAACTTGGACAGTAATATGCTCCCTTGGCTCGGTACAAGACGCAGTGCACTCGTCGTAAGTTCACCATTTTCATAGGACAGTTTACATGTTCCTATTATTTTGTAAGAAAATGGCAACAAGGCCTGAACGAAGGACCGAAAAGGGCCTAGTTTACGAAGGGGATAGCCGTACAGCTCGAGCTAGATGGTTTCTGGGTTAATCCAGTCGTAGAACAGAAAATGTTATTTTGGCTCGTTGCACTTTAAATGGCTGGACCGTATATCAGCCTACTCTAGTTTCTCGCACTGCCACACGGTTTTGTTATTTGCCCCTGGCAACATCTCTGAGAGCGATACATGGAACATCGTATATGTATAGCCTTCCTAAGAATTTCGTATTTCGGGATCATGATTCTCCGGGTCTCGACTTCCACCATTCTCCAAGTGTACCGGAAATTCTCAATTCTTCTCGCATAAACGAACACGAAACTACACTCACTCGACGAACAATTACCTCGTAGTATACGTTCTTCTTGAAGAAACTAACGCGAACATTTAAAGTTTTACCATAGAAAAGTAGGACCCCTCGGAAAATTACTAAATACAAGCATTCGAAGTTTGTCGTTCCACCTAAAGAAAGAAGAGCCAGAGCTCTTTTTCAATGAGTTAAACCGTACAGGAAAAGCGTTTACAGTATTTATATATTATTTTGTTTCTAGTACTGTTCTTTATTGTTCTCATGAGATTTAACATGAAATTCTGTAAATTTTTTAAATTCTGAACAGAGAATACAAACGCCATTTGACGGTGACAAAAGCCGAGAATCAGATAGCCCAAGAATCTTCATCTCAGTCTTTTCATTTACCACTTGACCTCCTTGGCTGGGCAAGCTGAGTTGATACGCCCGTGACGACTAGAGGAGACAAAGCTTCCTCGATTTCTTCAGCAATGATAATTAGCTACTGTTTTATATTATTTTAACGGGAAGACGAGAGAAAGAATATAGTCCACAGAGAAAAGGAGGATGATAAATGAATGTCCGACTAATGAGTCAACTTTTCACTACAAAAATGTGAGTAAAAGGCACTGCCACCAAGTTTCGTTCATCTCGTCCACTAAACGACGATGACTGGCTACAAATAAAAGACAACGAAACTTCGGTGTGTTGGTTGGGGCGAAAACAAACCTCGTTGGAAATAGAGAAAACGAAAACTCTCCAGAAGAACAGCCCTTCCGTTATTTATACTCGTTATGAATCAATATTGCTTGAAATCGTAACCAAACTAACAATCGAGAATTGACAAAAAAACTCTTGCAGCGATTTATAAAAGTCAACGGATCTGTTATAACTTTCAATTTTCGCTCGAAATATTTCATAACGAATATTCGCATTTTATTCAAGATTGATCTGTATTCAATTAATTTCGGATCATTGAGTTTTAATTAAGATACAAAAATGTACATTTTTTCTATCCTAAATACACCGTTTCACAGATGTAAAAAAAAAACGCGAATAAGGAATTATTTCACACAATCGACCAATCGATCAACTTAATCCCCATTCTTCAATTCCGGATTCTACAATGACCCCCGCCGTTGCTCAGACCGCCTTTGTTCTCCAATTTGGTTAGTGACCCGTGGTGGAATCAGATTGCATTATTGATCACGACGAGACAATTTGCTCTTCCTGCTGGACTTCAAAGCAAAAGGCAATGAAGAAAGCGGATGACGAACAGAGCTCAGGGCATTGTGCTGACACAAACTGTCGCAGTTCGATCGATCGCATTCGTGACTGATCGGTAAATTTGCATATTGGATACACTTAATCACAATTATTAATTACAGTCGGAATAATACGGATAAGTTCCCATGTAGATATCTTGTTACGGTCTAATACATGATCGAATTATAAGCCTAACATTGACGTGGAGACAAAATGGAGCAGAGTAAGACAGGCAGGAGTGCGAGAAAATGCTGGTTAAGGATTACTCGCTGGACCATCGCGAACATTAATGCGGAATCATGTCCATGGCGAGGGTGTTACATTGACCCCATTCGAGTGGTAGTCAGGCAGTGGATAGCTGGTTGGCGGTGTGTTTGGTCGTCCACATTGGTAGCAAGCCCGACAGCCTTTCTCTATCGCCAAGCGACCCGCCGTTGGACTCTAAAATAAAATAAAACGAAACCTCTCTCTAGAAAAGCTCGCTCCGAAGTTAATTACCAGCGCAGAGCGAGCTCGAAAAATTGCGAGGTAAAGGGGAGAACGGAGCCGTCGGGTAAGCTGAAAAAAAATGACCGAACCAAAAGCGCAAAAGTGGACATTTCCGTCAAGGCTAGACAAACTTTATCAAAAACAATTTATCTTTTCCTGAAGCTCATTTCGGGAAACCTTTAATAATCTTCAAAAATATTAATGACTCTTTTACTGAAGGTTCTTTACAATTTCGTGACATTGGCGACGTATTCGTATGTTTTTGATAACATTGTTAATAA
>JABMBT010039896.1:0-13071 GCA_018906895.1 Odontocolon sp. PSUC_FEM 10030002
AAAAAAAAAAGTGGACTGGTTACAATACTCATATCATGTATATGCAGTACACGTACCTTTTACAACAGATTTACTTCTAAAATATTTGCATACGTCCCGTTAGGCTAGAGACATGGCCAGATATAGTATTCGGATTATCAACATATGTTGTTTGGTTCTGTACGAATACCTACTTCGTGTTCCGTTTATCTTTCTCTTTTCTCATTCTGATTCTCTCTCTCTCTCTCTCTCTCTCTGCGTGTTTCGCGACTTCCGGGATTTGGGTCGACGAGCTTTGGCCGTCAGGCTATAAATCTGACAATTAATACACGGTAAATTTGCGCGAGTGGCCGAATCCTGCGGGAGAATGAGGGAAGAGGCGGTGGTTCGAGTTGGGGAACGAGAGTGCTGGAAACCCCCGGTGGACGAAGGAGAGAAGGGGAATATTGGGGAAACATTCGGGGGTGCTGGGGGTGCGACCAACGATGTAGACGGGATAACTCGAAGTAGGGCACGTTTATCACACTAGAGGAATGTGTCTCTCGAAAATCGACCAACGACCGCTTTTCACCCCTCTCACAATCTCCCACAGCCGATCGATTCGATTCCGAACCACGCGTTGACTACCGAGCTCGGAGTATTCGCGCTATATATTTCGCGGACAAGCACGACGAGATTCCCGACGAGGGTGAAAAGCCAACTAGTTGCCGAAGCACTTTACCCATATCGGTTTTTCCACATCCTAAAATCAGGTCTTGGATCGATAGTCGTTTTCATTTCTTCATATTGTTGCGCCTGGTAATTGAAGCAAAGTTGAAAATTCAATTGTCTCGATATAAAAACCCGAGCAAAGAAAATCGAGACACTGGTTCAATGTTTACAGCATCTTTACCTTCTACGCACGATGCAAAGACGTGGAATATGTAGTTTGCAATGCGATCGTCCTAGCAGTATATATATTGCTATACTAACATCGCGAGCGCAGTGGCCCTTCTGTCGGGACTTGTTTTACGAGGCGAATCGCTACTAAGTCACTGCCGACCCGTGAACCCTCTGTACGATGATATACGAGCATAGTTTTCACTCGCAAGCTGAGAATCCCTCCTTCACCCCCGCCGATCGTACTGTCTCACTTTGTCCCGAAGCTGCAGCTTCCTCCAGCTCGCTTTACTTTCACCACGCCGAGACCACGGTACTCGTACAACCACCGTTATATGTCCCAGCACGACGCCGCATCGGTCTTAACCATCCTCCTCCTCCTGGATCCCTTGAAGTCTACATCCTATGTTGTAGCTTACTCGAACAGTACAACGCGGTATTCACCTCCAAACTAATTACAGAATTATTGTTAAGCAGATTACGAAGATAGCCTCGTGGTATGCCAAAGATTATAATTAATACCTTAATTACTACGCTATGCGTATATGTGTTTATATTATTATATGGCAGAAATTACTATAGCACTTCTATATCCACGCCGTGTATACAGTTAAATATTTCGTCATAGCGGAATATTTGAGAAATTTGATGGTACTGATAAATGGGGTTGATGTTATATTTGAAAGGGTAGTAAAAAAAGCATTCGCTCGTGAAAAAGACGCGTGAGTAAGAATTAAGGCAAGAAAGAAATAAAGTGAACTGAAACGCTGGAAAGTAGAGTCAAGCCCTTGTAGCGCCATTCGGTATGAAACCATACCCCACTGAGCCGGTATAAGCAGCAGCAGCAGCAGCAGCAACAGCAGGAGCAGCAGCAACAGCAGCCAGTCGCCAGCACGATTGTCTTGAATTTAAATAATCACGAAAAAATGTTAATGCTCGGTGCACGGGCGGCTACGTAATTCAATGATAAAACAAAGAAACGCAAGAGCGCGACTGCGGTGCTGCTGCAGTTTGGGACGGTAAGGCACAGGCTTGCGGGGATTGGATGGGGTTAACAGTGGTTGGGGGTTAAAACATAGTCTGGGTATAGCAGAAGATGGGAAGGTACCGCGACGCGAGTCGTCGGGTTAGTCGGTGTGCCGGAGAAACTCGGTAGACGCGAAGAGCAGAAGAAGGAACAGAAGCAAAAGTATAACGATTGTGAGGGGAAAGGGGGATGAGAGCAACGTTGGAAAGAATTGCCTCCGGGAAAAGAGGACAAATTGAATTAATGCGAAAAAGAAAAACATTACGGTTAAGATACGAGTTCTCAGAGTGGGGAGCTTTCCGACTTGGGGAACGAGGGAGCATCCCGCTAAGAGCAGACGGAAAGATGTTCTAGGTGGAACGGAGGATCGAGGACGAGACGAGCAGAGAGAAGCGACTGGAGCCAGAACCGAACTTTTCACTTCGTCCCGACTGATTGGACTTTTCTTCCGAATGTCCGGGCCAAATGGAGAAAACCAACCAGCGCGCTATCTCCTCCCGCACTTATGTATTCCCGATTCCGGTCTCGATCGCATCGCGACGAGTTTTGCAACCCTCGGTCATTGTATATAGATATAGCAATACCAACCTCTTGTCGCTTTCTTCCTTCCGCCCCTTTGCCACTTCTATTGCTGCTTTCTATTACACGGAACATCTTTCCAAGTCTCTTTCTTAGTATCAGAGAAATTACTTACCAGTTTTCGGTATCTAGCTTTGGCTCTTCGTGTTCCGAGTATTCGAGTAGGTACTCGTGGTAATACAAGTTGGAAAATAGAGGGTGATTGTGCAAGCGGATGCCACTTTGAGGGAAAGCATTCAACTTCCAATTGGTTTCACTGATACCTTTGGATACTTTGCAACGTCCCTCGAGTCCTTGTCTTATTTTTGCCGTTGTCTCTTCTTTCCGTCCTCCGCCGAAATTTCAACCTTTCGAATATTCTTGATTTATTAATTCATCTCGATAAAATTTGATAGTTCGGTGCATCAGCGTAGGATTTGAATTTGAAATCGGGATTTTCTCGCCTTCACTTTTCCATCTCCGATATGCACGTTCGTGAGTTTCATGGCGTTGATAATTTATTGTCTAGCGTTGGGACTCTCGAGCATGAAAGGCAGGATCGTTTCGAACATGGTGAGCCGAAGAAACACCTGAGGACTGACGGGTCCTCGACCACCTACCACGTATGTGCCCTGTAACAGTCGGTATTCGCAAGCTCTCATAGCATACAGAGCCCAGCAGCACCCTATTGCAACCGGGCCGCATTAATCCCCGGTTATATCGTCGGTTAAGCGGCAAACTGACACGTTTATAGTCGAGCGAGGGCACAATTTCTCGCTACGCCGCTTACGCACGCTTTTCCATCTTGCTGTGGGATGACAAGAGAGAAAGTATACGTTCACATGTATATAAACATATGACGAACACAGACAGGATACCAACCCCTCATCTCACTAACGGAGACTCGTATTATATCGTAAATATAACGGCAGGCAATTCTGAACCGAATAAATAGCAGTATAGTCTCCTTACAGGACTCGTCCCTTAGTCCTCAAATATAAAATATATATAAATTGAATAAGAGATTTCTTACGACGACTATTCATATCATATTTTTACGTAGATTATCGACCAGGTCGATGTAGTTATTACCAATTTTTACTCAGATATTCTTCTCTTCCTCTTCTTCCTTTTTTCCTCGGCTATTTCCCTCAACAGGCATATTCCACTTACTAAGATATTTTTGCACTGTGTAAAATTAACGGCATAAAATAACATTGATTTGCATCTTACAGAGTAGAAATGACACAGAGAATTTCGTGGAAACTCATTGGATTCATAGTTAGTCGTTCTATTTTACACAGGGTATGACTGGATGTAATAATACTCATTTTTACAGAATTGATATATATATATGAGCTGACGTATTCTGAATCTTACATGAAATATTCGTGTTGGATAATCGTGGTCGGCTCATACAGAGTTACCGAGTACAATTCGAGGCTTTGGTATCGTGCTTGCGTGTCCGGAAGTAGGCAGGTACTCAATTCCAGAGTTAATACCTCGGAGCTTGCGGCACATTCTTCTACTGCGGTAGTTTCATCTTGATGATCGAATCGTGGCCGCACCACTCAGTTGGGTGGTTGGGGGAGTCAACGACGTCAAGTAGGTAGCACGACATATTTACTGCGTATCAACTGTGTATACTCGTGCCACTGATCGTTTGGCCGAGTCATTGGATCCTCGTAATTCTTGCAATCAGACTTATCACTGAAACCTGGAGAAAAAAGTATTTTCTGTCAAATGGAAGGTAAAAACAAAGAAAGCCTATTTCCAAAATATAATATGTAATGAGATTAGCTTTCACACCAATGCTTTTGGGATTGAAAGCACGAATGTTCCACGAACAAAAGTGCATGTAAAAATATATGTTGTAGTTTTATTTGCAACAAAAATCAATTCTGCGATCTGTTTCGACCTATTTGCTGTAAAAACGATTCCGGAAAATCTGTCTCATCGTCAATCGCAAAAGTTTCGGCACGCGACCTTAGAGAGGTAGGCAAACAAAAGTTTTGGAATAAAAAATATAATAAAAAAACAAAAACGTTTGATCCAGTTTGTGTTAACTTTGGGTTACCGTAAATAAAACTAACAACGATCGTCGTTGCGATGTTGTCCGCTGTTTGCGGCATCGAGACGACGACGGCGAATTCTCTCTACCGTGGCGCCAACCACCGCATAGGGTCATCCTTGTTGCCGTATCGCCATCAAGCACGATCCTCTCGTTCATTCCCCGGGTTCGAAAAAGTTTTACGAACCGCGCGGGGATGTTGCTCTCGTGTGCGCGCAGGGATAGAGAAACGTTATAGGCGCGAGACGAGCCATTATACGATCGGAGTAGGGGCGGAGGGGTAACCGGGGTCAACGAAACTTTCGAAATCGGTGAATCGAGACCGCATTGAATACCGGAAGCTTGCGCTCTCTCCTAGTCTCGCTGCTTGCATGAGACGCCGAAGGCGAGTCGAAACTTTTCTCAACGTGATGGCCTGTCGATTTTTTTTTCTCACCAACCGAGAAAAGACTAGGTGAGAGTCCAATAAAGAACGATAGAGCCCCAAGGGTCGATGATAGCGAGAGGAAGGTTAGGGGAAACGGATAATGGCTACATTGGCCGAGATTTCTCTCCATTACTCTAAAAATATAATTTCACGGGATTTCTCGGGATAATCGTACCAGGGAAAAATGTTCAAAAATCGATCACGCGGAAGGGTGAAATTGTGTAGAGTCGAAGAATATATTACCAGAAAGTACGTTGCGAGGTCAACGGTATTCACGTCCTGTGTGCGTATATATAGCTTTGTCATAAAAAGAGGGAAAAAAGTAATAACTATGAATAAATTCGTGGCCGGATACGAGGGTATTCTCCGACTGGGAAACACCACTGGTTTCACTGCGTACTTTGCGTGGATTGTCGCGTGGTCATACAGATAGGAAATCCACCGAACGATACACGTCTACTATTCCCGTAAAACATCGGGCGCCCATCCGTTATAGCATTAAGTCATAAAAGAACAATTCATCGACAACTTTTACCCGGTGTCCTAGTTGGGAACCAATAAAGGAGCTCTTCCGATCGTGACTCGGTCGTGGAACGTGCTGCTTGTTGTATCTATAGTGATCGAATATTCTCTACTGGCAAGAATCTCACGAATGTCAAAGTGTCCTTGCAAAATTGTTAAAGACAGAGCTGATATTTCGAAAGAAACTTTACCAGACCGAGTTTCAAATTTCATCGTAACAGATGATAAATAATAATGGCCATTGCTGTCAACGATTTTTCAGTATAAAAATTCTCGGTTTATTCAGCCTACCACTAATATTCTGATTTACTCACGATCCATTCGATGATTGTGTCCTACTTTCAGATTACTCAAATAGATATGGATAAATATATATTAATACTACTTGTGAGATTTTACCATTGCGTGTCCATCGATCACTTGAAATTTGATCGAGCATTTCGTACAGTCGACGGTGACGTGACGGAAGCTCATAATTCACGTATGATAGAGGAACAAAAGAAAAAAGTAGCAACTGCGTTCGACCGAGTGTGGGCTTTCGAACTTTCGATATAAAAGTCGTGACGGTTGCATTTTTCAGAAGATCCAGTGAGCTTTGGGTATAGGATGTACCTATACAGCATGCACGACTTTCATGAGAGTTGAGAAACTCAGAGTCGAAGGAGAAGGTGGGACGGATTTCAGCATGTTGCTGTCGTGTAATTCCTTGTGGAACACAAGCCCATATGTATTACGATAGAATTCTTGAGGGGTGCGAGCGCCCGCTCCACGTAGTAATCTCTCGCGACTAAGTAATGGATGCCGCTCTGATAAAGTCCAACCCACCCTCTCTCGCCTTCAACCTCATAGTACCCTTACTCTATCTCGCTCTTTCTCGCCTCTACGTCTATCCCATAGCTTTGGCATTGTCTATACGTATAAGGCTATCTCGATCACTCACCCTCACTCTCACTATCTATTGCTGCGCCTTGGCTGTCTTTACTCCCTCTTAGAACAGTTCCTCCTTTTCCCAACCCCGTCTTGTACACCGCCCAAATTATATACACCTAAATGATGGATGGCTTTCCTGAACCCGGACTACGTGTAACCAAACACAAGCCGAGCTTTACCAAACGCACGTCGTCGAGTTTGGTGTACCTTTTAACATAGGATTTCATATCCCTGTTTTGCTCCCCGCTACACACATACACACACAGTATATTCGATCTTTAGCATACACACATGCACAGAGTTATTTGCTATGTCTGATGACAGCTAATTTACCCTTTTGCCTTTCAGATAAATGAAGAAAGCACATCGATTCACAGAATTATCTGTGATAGCAATTGTCACTGGTACAGAACAAAGTACCTAATGAATACAACTCAGGAGATGAGGATGAGGATTAAATGAACAACGAGTGAAATCTTCTGTGAAATTACTTCAATTTTGTTGGAGACCAACATGCTCTTTCAGTTGCGTATAAGCAATCGGCAAAGCTATCGTGAAATGTGGACGGAAAATAGACATTCCGCTTCAGAGTTACCTGCTAGCTTTCAGGGATACAGGTATAGTCAAATCAACTGGCAGGTGTATTTACTCTTGTACGGTTCGTCGAAGGTAAACACATCGATCGAATGGGAGGAACTCCTGCTCCTTCTGCTACTCCACTAGTGCAATTGCTGATAGGGACTACACGCGTCGAATTGCTCGTGTGGATAGCGTCTCGAATCTTGAGTGTATTGCTACAGTGCTCGCAGCTAGCTCGCCGGGGATCAATGTTAGTTCAAGAGTACATTGCGGCCAGAACTGGAATTGAATAAGTCAGTGTGATAATGTAAAGCTAGATCGGTCTGCTATCCCCTTATGTTCTGTTATATAATATTATCCCTTAGGTCAGAAACGGTTCTAGAAATAAAGAAGAATCTGTATGAGTAAAGTATAATCTTATGTCAATCATATTCATTTCTTACTTCAAAATATTTATACTTAATTTAAGTAAAAGAACTTGCACGAATAAAGTTTGATTTTGTAGCTGCTACTTAAAAGTCTGTGGTGAACGTTTTCTTTCTCTCGTGAATATATTTTTTTGTATCTCTGTCAGTTTGTCAGCCATAGACATCAGTTACCGCACAGGCCATTATTAGTTTAAGTAACTCAATATGTATGTTATGAAGTACATCAAACAGATGCACGAACTAAGTGAGAGACGAAAACAGGGTATGGGGAAGTTGGAAGGTTGAAAAGAATCAGTAGAAATGGCAAACTTGTATCCAAGAAATAAGAAGGTAGCTTTCTCCCTGAGTGACAGGAAAAAGTATGTCTTTCCCCTCGTCTTCTTGGCATCCTATCGTACTTGGCGTTGAAATTGAGATCAAAGAACTCTCACTGCTGACAGAACCGGTTGCCAGATCGCGTTCGGTTTCAAGTTAACATTTTCCATAAATTTTCGATATTCGTCAACATCATGATATCTGTCAGTTAGAATTTCTCTCACCCCACGATGGCAATAGTAAAGAGGTTCAATCACAAAAATTTTGCTTGAGCACTCCAGATATTTCCATCAAGTCACCAGATATTCTAGTTCAATAATAACACACTGTATAGTTTGTTTTCCTCAAGAGATCACAGAAATCGATATGGATCATAGGTATAAAAAATTATCTTTGGATTCGAACATGGGATTTGCAGTCGTTACATGCTTGTTCTATAGTATTTTACGACATATTATTATAGCCACAGAAGATGAAAATCGTAATCGAACAACTGAGTAAACTGCTCTTGGTATTTCTCCCAACGGGCCCGAAAAGCCAGTCGAATTTCCTAATCTCTTTTTATTGCTTGCAACTGGTTGTGACTTCGGACTTTATCTTACAATCGAAACACGTACTTCCCACTGTATGTTTACCTTCCGCTGCTGTGTGGATGTTCCTTCTTCTTTCTTTTTTTCCTGCCCCTTCGATTAATTGATCCCGTTGTTACACTTCCCTTGCTTATTAGGATTACTTCTATAAAAATGTTACAGATTTTCCTTTATTCATCGTAATACCAATCGTCAGCCATGTGTTCATCGTCATCGTAAGACGATTCACGAATGCTCTTGAAAGTAATTAAAATTTAATTTAGTTTGGTAATGAACCTGGAGACTTTAGGTACGGTCGTCGACTGTTATTTGGTTGGTTGACTGTGTCGAGGAGACACCCACATTCAGGTCATCAAAGTGTAAATTTAATTTCGTTCTAATTGCGACTGAAGCAATCGAATATCCACGATGAACGTGTCTACTGATCCGCTCGATCGCAAAAACAACAAATGCGACGAATGACAAAAGTTTCACTTGCGATGAGATCAAGTAACGTTCGGGGCGCTGTTTATTCTTTATACAGACATTGGATTTGTAGAGCGGTTGTTGATCTTTTGAGGATCAAAGGCGATTATAAGGAAAAATATTACGAATTGCAACATTGGATTCGATACAATCTCTGTTTTCAGTGAAAATAAACTTAAGCTGGAAGATCGCCATCTTTGCAGTTCGGAAAACTTCCACCGCAGATGTAAGTATAGTAAAAAAGCTCATCGTAAAAAGGCCATGAAATTTAACTTTTTCCATACCCAGTCAAAGTGAATCTTATACTGATTCACATCGGGTTCGACGTACTTTCATTCTATGTTCCCCTTCAACTGCGGATTACATATTCTCACGATACCTATCCGTCTCTCGATCGGGAAAGTTTCTATGTCTTTATGTAACAATGCATAAGGCTTGTACGGAGCATTTCGAAGAGTTTTGGGCTTTTCATTGGGGTTTGGGGTATATTTGTTTGACGTAAATGGTACACGATGTAACTTTTGCCATGGATATTCCAAGTGAGGTCAGATGTTATTATCGAAAATAAATAAGAAGAAAATTAACAAGGTTCATAAAAAGATGGAAAGTGGAAAAAGTAGAAGGCTGGACTGTGCAAACGCCAAAAAGTAACTCACCCCACGAAATAAGCGGCCTTTGCCCTGAAGTTCTTCGTTATGGATGTACGCTTCGGAGTCTGAAGACCAGGGTGCGTTGGCAACGTAGTAGTCCGTATTAGATGGAAAGTCGTACGCACCAACAACTTTTCTCATTACAGCGATCGATGTCGACCCAATTAAACCTAACTTTTGCTCCGAGTGAGGTATAGAACGGTACAGAGGAGGGCGGCCAGAGGAGATGAAGGAAGAGGTTGAAATAAAAAGGGCGACTGTTCGAATTGCTCTCCTGGCGCCTGTACGATGCAAATATTCTGGGATTGTGCCCTTGAAAGAAATAACAAGACGGAAGATATCCACCGTATTCTCCACTTTTCTCTCTTCTATACGAATTTAACTTTTCCTAGCAGTAACAAAAAAAATAATAATAAAAAAGCAAATAGTTCGCCATTCCGAATTCTCAATAATACCGAAAAATGAAAAATTGCTGGGATATATCTCGTTGCCATACACGGGCGCATAGGAACGATTTCATTTGCCAAAATGAAAAATTGTGATCTCTCTTTCCGTCTCAGCCAGGGGTTGATACTGTTCTAGTGTAGCTTCGGTTCGACTCTCGCCGCGTGCTCGATGAAATTCGAACGCGAGTTTTCTTATATGGCCTGACTCGATTCGTCGCCAACAGGGAAAAACGACCGACAAGAATATCTACGTGATATTCTCGACAGGAGTCTGCCGAAGAAAGGTGCTGAGAGTATACTCTCGGACTGTGATGTAGTTTCCTTATAAAAGTAAGCGGGAAAAGTGTTTGTGTTTGTTTGTCACCAGTCACGAGGATAGAAAGAAAAAACCGAACGCGTATTTCTGAGATACTTCGTGATATCGTCCTGGACGACGTTCCGAGAGAACGCAGGGTGAAAAGGGGAAGTATGGAACAGAGGGACGATAGACGTAAGGGAAGAGGGTAGTTTTTGCTGGGCTGTCGAGACTCTCCGGGGAAGTCCACCACGCCTCTCCCATATCTTCACTCTCCTTTCCTGTGAGACCTGGACAAGAAATGGTACAATGCCCCGCAGAGAGTGAGAGATGAGAGAAATTCTTCTCCCTTCTTCCCGCAATCTTACTCTCTCTATCTCTATCTTTCGCTCTCTCTCTCTCTCTCTCGCTGTATCCTCACCCCTTTCGTTCACCCGTCTCGAGGTTGATGCACTGTACGAATAGATATACGTAGACATCTCCGAATTCCTCGTCCCGACAGTTCGCCGTTTCTGAAATTCATCAAAACGTCTCGTCTTCCAAGAACTCATCAACCATCCGACATGCTCGATATGTTAGTTGAAAATATGGGATCTATCCCATATAGGGGAGAGTTGCCTCATTGGACCCGGTGCCTACGTTGGACCACCGCGATATCTCAAGTATGAAAGTTCTTGGATAGCTGACACATTTTTTTCTATAAACTTCAAGTCCAGAAAACGCTATTTAATAAGTTGTTACACATTTTCATTCGTGCGTATAAATTTTTCGATCGAATATTAGTTAGGATGGATAAAAATGTAATGGTTCGATACTTCATCTTAGCTACCGCAGCCTTATGCTTGAATATAACGAAAAAAAAATTGGGTCTCAGACCGTTTGAATTAATTTCATTAATCCTGTCCGTTTGTATCCATGAATAAACTTTGGTGGTCCAATATACGCATCTCTCCCTCACCATAAATGTTAGATAATACGTCTCTCGTTACCGATTGAATACTCGAAACCCATGGATCGTCACACACCTTTGGGAATAAAAAAGGTCAAGCCTCTGGGGTTAGAAAGTTTTTCACCTCGACGTATGGTTCGAACGTGGTGGGGCAATGGACGGTGATCGAGGGAGAAGAGGCGGAATAGCAAAAGGGAGTGAGAGGTTTTTTCCGGTCGATCGATTTGGCGGCCAAGCGAGAATCGAACGAACGGCTGAAAGAATATATCGCGAACGTATACTATAAACCATATAGTGATCGGCCCATTGAGGCACGGCCATTCTCTAATTATTGACATATAACCGTCTCTCTCAGTCCAATATATTTTATGCGACATTTACTATAGAGTAGATAAGCGTTTGTGAGTAGTGGATGGCCAACGACTGTGCCGTTTCGTTTATGGTATCTGCTTTTTCTGTACCATACTACTGCACATACACGCTATATATATGCTCCTCTATAGGAGAGAGGAAGCGAGCTTTGAACGAATGAACATTTTCTATATATGTGTGTACCAACAGCTTTTAGTGTACGATCGGTAGATCGGCAAACCGGTGCTGTCTCATTCTCTTTCGCGAGAAACCGGCAGGTCGTCCGCCGTTCAGTCTCCTATTTTCGGTAGCCGTTCTAGCGTGAACCAGTGATACCGGCCAACTGAGCGCGACTCTGGAAAAGAGAAGGAGAATACGTCGCATCTTTTTCCTCGTTCTTTACAAATTATCTTGTCCTTCTCACTCTTTGCCATTTAAACCTCATTTCTCTCTCTCATCTCGCACTTACAACCCTTTCTCATTCACTCAGATCTCACTTTCGTATCATTTTTCGTCTTTTTTTTTATCCTCCGCTGCGGTTGTGAGCTTGTTTTTTTTTCTACTGCCAGTTACTCCCTCAAACGTTTTTCAGCTGCTCCATTGGTCCCGTCAAACGGATCTCCGCCTGAACGTGATTTTTTTTTATTTCACCGTCAACTGCGCGACGATCGTCGAGTCTTTCGCGCTCACGAAGGCGAGACGTGATTCGATTTCAGGATTCCCGTACGCTGCACATATTTACACGATGTATACGTGTATGTTGCATACATATATATGAATGCAAGAGGTTGTGGTATGTTGTACAGGGCGGAGCTAATAGGGAACGCTCCGACTGACCTTCTATCGCGATTTTGCACATGTGGTACCCACGACTCTGACTTGAATTATTTTTGACTCGACTTGCAAGATTTGATCTGAAGGTCCGAAAGGATTCGCCAGAGACCAACCGAGCCTTCGTGGTGAAGTACACGGAATTCGAAGGTGTCGCCATTCCTATAAAACGAGTGAATTGCCGATTTCTCACGGTTTGGCGACCACGAACGAATATATCAAGTTGAGTCACGTGAAGAGTGTTTAAGAAAAAAATTCCTACTGTATATTTTAAGTTGCAGTTGCACAACAGGTGAGCAGACATACCAAAGCAATCGGAATGATAAATTTTTTTTTTTTTTTTCATTTCTTCAATTTGAACGTCTTGATGCCGGAAATTCTTGCAGGATTTCTCGGCGTTTTGAATATTATCAGTCGATTTCATCTCGATCGTTTTGCGACTTTATTGCAACAGGTGGTGTGACGGCAAATGGAATGCAGGCAACTAATACCGAAACCAACGCCACGAATCGCCAAGACTTAAGGAATACGAAAAGTAAATCGGCCATCATTTTTAGAATATCGTAATTAGTTATAAATCTATTTTAACGTTGAAAACACCTTTTTTCCTAGAAAAAATAAAAATGAAGTTGTTATTTTTTTTTATTTGTAAAGCACTCAAAAAGTATGAAAAAATAGTTTTAGATACCTTTTGCGCTTCGACTAGCTATTTCCGAAATGTAGGCACTCGAGAAAAGAAACAAAAAAAAAATTTTAATCTGCAGATGACTGTAATTTTT
>JABMBT010040007.1:0-13068 GCA_018906895.1 Odontocolon sp. PSUC_FEM 10030002
TTTAATCATATAATCGTCATTTTCCTCAGGTAATATTCATAGGTATAGGTGATTCTTTAATTACAAATATAAAACATGTATATGTAAATAGAACTCTTAATTATGCGCGAACATGTCCTCTAATTGAGCATACGTGAATTTTTTTTATCATCATCAGTCTAAGCCGATCTGTGCGGCTCCACATACAACAGCAGTTTAACAATACACGTCTTAAGCTTGTAGACTCTACTGTAACAAATCATTGCAATAATCAAATAACAATGGCATATGCTACATAAACATTATATTCATAAAACTTTCCAACAATACTCGAGCATGGAACACACGATTTCCTTCCAACTTTCACTACGTAATACGTTAAAAAAAAATCAGATATTCACAAAAAGACATTTTTGTTTACGTGATTTTATTGAATTTTTGGTATTTAGTACTAATTTTGTTTCATCGAAACAAACCATTTGCATAAATTCAACAAAGTGCCGTAATGAAATGATTTCGATATCAATAACTGATTTTTTTTTCTGAATGTAATACCGGATAAAGACGATGCGCAATTTTTCTACTTCCTCCTCTGTTTGTGTGTATTTCATGCTTCAAGAGTATCCGTTCAATAGACGAAACATGCGTTGAGTTTATTTACCATTTTTGTTTGTTTGTTTGCTTCTTTTCAAAAATATACGTCGACTACTTAGGCTTTCGACAAAACGGAAAACACGTCTCATTCCAATAACGCGAATAGTTCTCGAATGTACATGTACATAGTGTATTAGATGCCCTATATTTTACCGCTTCGATTAATCCTATACATACATAATAGTGAGACCCTCATATGATCCATTTGAATTACTTTTTGGAGTGTCGAGATATATAGTACATACGAGACGTATAATAAACGTACACTGTGATTTTAACAACAGTGACAATCGAATCGCAAATTAAATGCAAAAATATTATTATACAAGCACAGTTACAGATTAACGAAAATTCTTCGTCTTTGTTGCTCGCGCGCAAAACTTAATATATCGTCTCTATGCCTTCTCAGGATAATATCACTATGCGAATACACACGATTTTTGTGCTTACTTTTTTTCTCCAATTGTTGTCGCCCGGTACTGCCCGTTGATTATGTGTACAGATATTGTTTACCACGTTTCTTCATTTATTCATCGACTCTTCACTCGGTCCAATCAATTGTTGTCTCATAACAGATAAAAGCCAAGCGCGAGGAACGACGTTCGGCATTTGAGCTTATTTGTTAAAAAAACAAATCTCAATCACTCGAGTTCGAATCTGTGTATTCACTGATTTTCCGATGAGGCAGGTCTTTCTTTTGTTTACGATCTATACCATAGTCGTTAATATATTTACACTGAAAACGTTCATCGACGTTGAACCGTTCATTGCGATCTCATCGCTCACCGAAATTTATCGAAACATATCGAATTACTCGTCGCGCACTTTTTACACCCGCACTCAAACGGGTCTTGTCAACTGAAGGAATGATCAGCGATTATATTCAGAGTCTCGTGGTTCGTTCGGAACGCGTTCGACGATGAGTTCTCGGTAATTCGACAAAATCGTTGATAATCGGTGAGCCGACGGAGAATAAAATTGGCGAGCCTCAAACGAGATGTCCGTCAATGTCGGAGTAAGTCGGTGTCGGGGTGAAAGTTGACAATTGGTGCCCGTGGGAATGTACGGGGTTGTGGGCCGCACGTGCAAATGTAACTGGCGGGGGGGGTACCGAGGGTGGTATCGGTGACTTTGTTCCGGCAGTCATAACAGTGACGTCTGGGGGGGGCACCGGCCGCGGAAGGGTCCTGTTCCTCGTTAAGGTTCCACTGCCCGTGATCAGATGCTGTCCTCCGTGAAGTCCGGGTCCCATGAGCGACGGATAATACGCGCCCGGACCCGGATCTCCCAGCACCGGAGCCGGGCTTGGGTTTCCTTCATATCCCATATAACGTCCACTGTCCATTTCCACACTGTAGAAATTTACGTCTGTTGGTGGGGCTGGACTGGGATTCCCGATGTAACTCGATTTCGAGACTGCGAATGTTACAAACAAATTTTCCGTTCATTCTTCTTTCTCCTCTTTTCTTCTTTTTGCAAACTCAGTCATGACAGAAAAGTATATTTGTTTATACCAATCGTATATTTGTAAGAAGCCAAATTAATATTTTACTATTATTATTGGTAAAGTAATTAAAAGTAATAAAAAGTTCCAAATTTTATTTAGGATAGATACAATCGTAGAAAAATACGTTGTTTGTCCTGAATAAAATTTGATAATAATAGATAAATATGCTTTTTGTCGTATCCGAACGTTCAGTGACGAACTATAAATAAACTCTTTTCTCGATGATTCTCAATGAGTGCCCAGTGAGTGGATAATAAGTACAATGATCGCGTGTAAACACATATGATACATGCACAAACGAAAACCTCACAAGTGTATTATCAGCTCGCGTGCCTCCTCTTTCTCATCCATTCTCTCTCTTTTTCACTGACTTTCTTCTTCCCAGATGTCCAATTTAATAATTAAACAATCACAGCGTATGACACGTGAAACTCTAATCAAGCAAGCTGATGAGTTGACTCATGCTGGTTTATGGAATCAATTGAATCGCTCGAAGAGCGATCAGAACCTTTTTTTTTATCCGATACTTAAAATTTCTTAATAAAATAAAATTGTTTCTATTGAAATTGACGACACATTTGCGGCAGGGACGATGAATTCACTGGCCAGACTGTGAATTAATGATCAACACTCGACTAGCGAACATTCGTCGCGAATTACATGCAGTTGATTTTTTTTGCAATTTTTCCAATCCGTCGTTTTGATGAAATTTGACACTTAAAACATGCTTTTTAATGTGATATTAAAACTCAGAATCACAGCCAAACCGGTAAAATATGCATCGCCGTTTTTAATTATAATATTATTGATAAGAGTGATAATAAATGTTTTGATCGGTTATCAGTGATTTATAAAAAAACGTGTGAACTTTTGTATTTTATTGATGAACAGACGTGAGGTCTGGCCAGCGATACGAGAAGACACCAAGAGCGATAAACTTGAGAGGTTTGGCACCTATTCAGAGCCTCGAGGCGAGTAGCAGTTGTAGGTGACGCACCCGAGAGTGTCCCACTGGCCGTAGTCCTTTGTGGCGGCGAATCCATGTTTAAAACACCGGGAACGTGATTGCTTCGACGACCGAGGGTACCTTGATGATGAACCTGCATCTCGAGGCTACTCTTACCGAAGTCTTGTATACTCTGATCTATTAAATATGTGCTGGCTGCTGTCTTCCTTCCCTCGTCCTATCGAATCAGACATAATTTTGTTTATATATTTAGAGATTCGTCGAGATTCTTCTTTCGTTCTCTAAATGACGGCAACATTTTATTCGAATAATCGTTAAGTAATCGTTGGATTTCATCCGAATATCGTAATTTTTAAACAATTTCTCATTCTGAATCAATTAATTTATACCGTTATTCTTTTTACGAAATGAAAGTTTCGTTATTCGAATAAATGTCCGTCTCTGAACCATCGCTATTCAAAGTCGCATTAGTTTAAATCTCATGCGGAATTTTATGGCGCAGAAATAATTTAGGGCGCTACGAGTTATTCCTTCGACACCGTTTGTTTAATTTTATTTTAATGATTATTGTTTCTTTTTCAATCAAGATAGTGTCAGAGAGTATCGCTCGATTGAAGTTTTATTAACTCGGGAAAAAATGCAAGAAAAGAAATGGGGAAAAATAAAATGCCGTAAAGGTCTAAAGAAGTGGAGTCGAGAAAGTAAAGTAAAGCGTTAAAATAAAACAGGAAAAAAAAAAAAAAAAAAAAAAAAAAAAAAAAAATGAATAATAAATAGAAACCGAAACAAGATGGGAAGAAAGAAAAAGTGTTAACAGAACTCAAACCTACCCTCCGACATTACTTGTTACTAAGAACATACTGACTGATCGCACTGACCACGTAATCGCTTGCGTCGAAGTTAACGTCGCTCTTCTCGTCCGAGACCGAACTTAATTCTCCGGTCATCGTATCTCCGTTGACTGTCGAAGGTGCGTACATATCGGCTGTCTGTGATTTATTTATGCCTGTGAAAAAAAGACAAATTTGCATCCATGAGAAACAATTCAATCTTAGATGATCGACATTTATGTAGAATGAGGTAAACCTTTTCGAATGAATTTTAAATGAATTGTTATATTAATCGTAATGAATCACCCTTCAATCTAATCAAAAAGAAAAACAATTTTTGAATAAAATAAATATGTGGAGGCATCAGAAAAGAAATAAAAGACAGTTTATCGGCTTAGAGAGCTCAAGATTTCGTGATATTCTGATGATGGTCGTCGATGACGACGATGATGATCGTATATACCAGAATATACTGAACGGAAGATATTCCGCGTGACACTTACGGGCCTTATTTCGCTTTCTCACAATGTACCACAACAAGATGAAGAGATTAACGATAAAAAAGACGACGGAAGTTGCGGCGACGGTATAGATATAATTCATCGGGAAGTCGCCTTTCTCCAATAGAACATCCGGTAGATTGACTCCGGTATTTGGTCCTAAGAGACGCACAGAAAGAAGAAACGAATTCGTATTGCTGAACGATATTTACCAGAGCGCTGAGCCTTCTTTTTCGACTTTAATGTAGCATAGACTATGGGCGTAGCAATGAGTAGACAAGCACAGGCGGATACAGCGATGATTATGATGATGATGTAGGAAGAGTTAATCTCGCTGGCAGTCAACTCGGTCGGTGGTGCCTCGCCTGTAACCCAAGCCAATACCCCGTCACCCCGGACGTTATCCATGCAACCAATTGTTAGTTATACGCACAATACGTTCGACTGTTTTTCACATTACGTAGCTGATTTTGTTTATGAAAAAATAAAAAAATGTTCCCGAATATCGCGAATTCATCTACAGCACATAAACCTTCACAGGATTGTAGGCTGCTGTTTAGCATAGATTACTCTAGCGTAAAACGTTTTCAAGCTTTATACGATAATCTTCTTGCGTAGATTATACAACTCATGCAAATACCAGCATACACTAATTCTTCGTGGTTACTCTGATGCGATTACTACCGACTACGATTATACCATTTTGGTTCAGTTCAATAGTAAATCGGGTTCTTTCGATTTAATGAGTTTACTATTTTTACGAAATATACATTTTTAAAGGTGTTTTATCTGTTTTTGACTGAAAGTCTGTAAAATACTGAAATTAATGGCATTCTATGAGCCAATTACTGACTATCTTTAAAGATTTTCGTACGGTGACAGGAAAAATACTACTTACAGGATGAAAAAAGGTAAATTGAATCTAGGGCATGTGAAGCCATAAAAATGGCATTAACGTCTTTACAGCCATTAAATATTGGGAAAATCAACGGTGAAGCAGAGATTGCTTTTAACCATTATTCACTATTGAACTCACCCTACTCAACGTTTATTTAGCTTAGCGTGTAACGTGTTGACCGGACGCGATGTTGATATTAATGAACATGAAATGAATGAGCGGACTCGCGATAGTAAACATTTAAATGATGATTTAAGAAAGCTTACTTTCCATTCATACATAGCAAAATATAAACGGCTCCACTATTGTCTTTTACGTCTTTTTCGAATTTAACTTACGTAGCGTCTGGACCTTCACCAAATCCGGAAGAAAAGTACTTTGTCCTTTAGCGTTGATGGCTTTTATACTGAAAACATAGTACGTTCCGAGATTGAGACCAGTGACGTGTGCCGTGTAATCACCGGGATTGATGTCCATGTAATAGTAACGATCTTCATCATCGCGAGCCTGTCGCCAACGGATCTGATGAGACGTCGGCAAACCACCGTCGAATCCTCGTTTCCAGATCAGCGTAACAGAGTCGTGGGAGACATTGTAAACCTCGAGGTCGCTCGGCTGATCCGGTGGCGAAGTCACGGATAAGTGTATCTCATCGCTTGCTTGACCCATCTTATTCCGGGCTGTGCAATTGTATTTTCCGTAATCCTTTGAATTTACGTGATAAATCGTCAGAGTTGACTGAGATTCGAGTTTTGATATCTGAGGAAGGAAAATCGGATCGATAACGAGAATTCGCGGAACAGTTTAAAAAATACATTTAACTTTAAAGATAAAAAGAAAAATGCTTGCAACTTTTCTTTTTTCCTAACTAAAAATAACGAAGCGTTTCTAACTCGGCTCATTATTTTATTACGGTTCAGTAAACTCACATTGCTGTATACGATGTCGTATCTGTGCGAAGACACGTTAGGCATCAGCGTTCTCGAATTATATGTCCACATAAACTTCGGCAGAGGAGATCCTCGAGCTTTGCAGTAAAGTTTGACATTTTCACCCTTGTTCGACGCAGCTTTCTTTGTTAGTGGCGTATTTATCATCGTCGGTCCGACTGTTGGCAATGGAAAAATTGAGCGTCAACTGATTTGTTTCAACAAATTTCACATCGTTTTAGTTAAACACGCAATATTCTGGTGAACTTACAATTAGTTATGAAGAGAATCGGTTCCGATGTCACGTTTCCGATTCCATTGTTAACGTTGCAACGATATTCACCAACGTCCTCCTGGCCAGGATTTTCGATGTGAAGATAAGAAGTCTTGTTCCCAAAGGAAGTCGAATAACGACCGGAGAGTTCCGAATTGGAGCCAACTTTGTACCAAGTGACGTACTCATCGCCGATCGGACTTCCGTCAATTTCGCAAAATAATTTGGCCTCGCTCTCGGGTGGATATACCAAACCGGATTTCGATGTCCGCTTTATTTCCGCGGCATCTGTAACGGTGATTCACCAAAAACAAAACAAAAAAAAATCAGAAATAAATTTCGCGAGCGTAATTGAGCATTGCAGTAAAAAAGTATTGCATTTTGGTTGATTCGTACTTACATTGCACAGTTAAATTCAATTGATAAAACGTCGTTCCCTCTTTGTTAATCGCCTTGCATATATAAGTCCCGGCGTCATTGCGATCGAGTTTTGTTATATTAAGAGTAGAACTTTGAGCTGTTATTCTTTTACTGTAGTTGCTCAATGGTAGACCGTCTCTCGTCCATGTGTAACTAATTTTCGAAGGATTCCCTGTCGCGGTTACGGACATCACGTAAGGTTCACCTTCCATACCGATTAGTTCATTCGGACTCATCGTAGCGAAAATAGGCTTATCTGTTTATTGCAAACGAAATAAAGACCATGACAATTAAATGATACATATGTCTTTTGATCCATGAAATTTAATTATAAACATTTATGCTTAATGACGCATAACTTGCGTCGACAATCATGAGAAATGATTGAAACAAAAATCAAGTTCGTAATTTTTTTTCCATCAATGAGACAACAAGTATCAATCTTGTTTATAATTGCAAATATTTGGAAAATTGTAAATAGATTACGAAAGCAACTCACATAAAACATTGAGGGTTGTAGCGTCGAGGCTTGCTCTTTGCATTCGAACGTTTCTTGCTTCGCAAGTATAAATATCACCGTTCATATCCTCGGTCAATTCCAGTTCCAATTCGACCGTAGACAAGAAACCTCCGTGAGGCCCAACTTTCGTACTGTTCCTAGTAACTTCGAGAGAAATTCCCGATTTGAACCAAGACATTTGAGCGGCAGGATTGCTGCTTCCGGATTCGCAGATTATACGACCAATTTGACCCGCCCGAAACTCTTTTGGTTCGTGGGTGATCTTTACTTGAGCCGGTGGAACTATCGTTTCGACAAAAATAGACGATCCATTAATTTTAAACAATTCTCCAACTTACCAGAAATTCTGGGTACAGAAAAAAAACAAAAAAAATCTTACAATTCACTTTGAGTTTCACTTCACGGCTCATTGGTGCATCTGTCGCTGAATTTACAGCCTCGCACTTGACCCGAGCATCGTTGTCCGACGCGTTCACCTGAACCTCAAGCGTATTGGAAACAACGTGTTCGCGAACTCTCGTGGTACCCGATACCTGAATAAAAAACGTATTTTCAACTCTATGCGATACAATATACCAACACCTAAACATTTTTTCCTATTCCGTTTCCCCTTGTTATAAATAAATTTACTTGTTTCAAAAAAATACTTGTTTAAAAAATAAAATAATCACGAGAGTAATGACAAACTGTCGTTTACTTACATCTATTCTATTGTTCTTGTACCAGGTAAGATTCGCCGGAGGATTTCCAGCGAATGCAGTGCACGTTAGTTTGAGAACTGCACCTGCGTCGATACTCGTGTCCGTTTCATATCCGGTAATCGACAGCTCCGTCGGTGGATCTGTGAGTAAACGAAAATGTAGAACTTTTGCTCGTTTCTTAATGACAAGCACGATCCTTCCGCGTTGAACAATGAAAAAAAAAATTAACTGGTAAGTGGTTCACGTACAAATAACGGTGACGATGTGCGTGCCGGTAACGGTAGCACCAATTTTCTCGTTCACAGCGTTACAAGTGACAACGACACTCCGTACATCCCGTCGTATGGGAAACGTAACGCTCGAGGTCGTTATCCAACCGCTGATTTTTGCTGCAGTGACATTTTCCGTGCTGTTGCTAAAATCGAAACTATTGACCGTCCACTTAATATTCGCCGCTGGATTTGATTTCTCTGTAGTGCACACTATCGTAACTTCTTCATTGGCTTTGGCTTCCGTTGGTCCTGTGATTTTAACATCTTCCGGAGCGACTGTCGAATTAAGTAAAGGGTGTTAACATTTTTTCGTAATTTATAAATTTAAGAAAGTTGTAAGGATTTAAAAAAAACTTACAGAGCACAGTCAAATCCACATGAACGTTCATAGGCGATACACTCATTACATTAGAGACTTCGCACCTGTACCTCGCTTTATCGTCTTCAGCAAGGGCCTCGAACGACAGAACGCTCTCGGATAATCTTTCGTCGGTACGATAAACAGTGCTCAATGTTTCCTCGTTTCTGAACCATATTATCTGAGCCGGAGGATTTCCACCCCTAGATCTGCATACCAATTCTACTTGCTGACCGCGCTGAATAATTTCACCCTCGGTATATCCTTGGATGTAAGGCGCTCCCGGTGGATCTACCAATTGTTTTTTCCGAGTAAATATATTGTTCCTCACTATAATGTACTATTATTCGCTCCGTGCGTACACACGCACTAACACAATCGCTGCAGTGTATTTCCGTATACGTGCAAGCAATCAACTCCACAAATAATGTCGTCCAACAAAATAGATGGCGCTGATTGGATGCACGTGCAAGGCTATACATGCTTGGCTAAGAGTCTAGCGTGTGTACGCACATAGCGAATAATGTCTCGTTAGATTATAAATATACTTACAGAATACCGACAGCTTGACAGTAGATCTCATTGGCCTGCCAATTTTTATGGCAGGATGTCTTGCATCGCATGTGTAATCGGTCTCATCATCGTCGATCGTTGGAATTATCGTGATCGATCCATGAGTATCGTATTTGAGCAATTTTTTCTTCGATTCCCCAGGCTTCAGTAGTTCCTTATCTATAATTACGATAATAACGTTTTTCAAAAATCATGGAATAACAACAAAAATGAGTAACAATTAATAATTTTAGCATTTTGAATATTCAAGTCCGCTGCAAAGAAAACAAAATGTTGGATAATCTTGAAATTTTTTGCGGATCTTATATGGACAGCAGTGTTGTTATTTTTGTGTATTTTGTAACTTAAATTTTTCTAATAGCTACAGAAATTATGCGTTGCGGATTTTTCTCTGCACCGAGCGAAGGGGTTAATCTTCATTAACGTTGCATTTTGGTTACTGGAATCCTCGAGAGAGACTTTTGGAAGAGTCGGAGCGCACCTCTTGCCGGATTAAAAGCTCACACGCGCGGTTAGGAGCTGCTTTTTGGATTTGCCATGGATTACTCGAGATTAGGAGAAAAAAATGAGAGCTTTTCCGAGGTCGTCTCTGGTACATCCGAAGGCGCCGTTAGGCTTCTACGTTACATTTCGAGGTAAAACACCGATGCCGGTGCTATTATTGGTACAGGTACCAAGGCTAACATTAAGCCAATGTAAAGCTAACGGTAATCATGCATCAAGGATAAAACGAGCTTTTCGAACCTACAATGGCTTGGCAATTCGCTTTAGCTTGTTCTGCGTGTTATTTTCCCGTTTTTCTTTTGTTGACAATGAGAAAAGTTATAGTAAAGAAATGAATAGTTATACTAAGATAAATATTGAATTATAAACAAAAAGTTAATAAAAGAGACAAATTTCAACTGTGACTCTTGACTGTCGTATTTCGTCTAAATGAAATTTTGTACAAATAACAAAATATTTATTTCGTTATATCCAAATATACATTTTTTAACTATAAAAATAAATCTCTTTTTCAGTTTGAAACGGAGTTCGATTTTTCTTGGCCACGAGACAAGACTCGTAACAAAGTGTTTCTTTCGATAATCCGCAGATGAAGCCAGACTCCGTTTTCCAGATCTACTCTCGAACGAGACCATCCTCGTTGCACATCGAGACCGACGTTCTACTTGCCGAAGAGGGAGGCTCGTAAACAGTCTCAGCAAATTTCAACTAAGTACGTCCGGATTCTGAAGTCTCTTTGGCCACGTTATCGACTCTTTTCCTTTCAGTATCAACTGTGCAATAGTATACCATACGATACTCTGCTGATGTAGTGTATAGTAATGGTCCGCGTTGTTGCAGAGGAAACAGCCGTTGCCCCAGTCCCAGTTAAATCCCAGCTAAAAGCCTCCGACTCGGGGATGGGGTAGGCTGGAAGATGAAGATGGAGGAACAGCGGAGAAATAAGGGATGGAGAACGGGGGATAGAGGTTGAGCTTTTACTGTGAATCGCCGCCACCTTCGCCTCGTCTCTATCGCTGCTGTCTTGTTTTATTTTTTAACATTGGACCAAGGGTAGACAGACGTGCTCTCGCGGTTTTCCGAGGCTCTACGCGGAGTCTGCAGCGACTCGGGCCAAGACTTCTCCGTCGTCCTTTTCTTATTCCTTTTAGCCCCTTTCGCTTGTCGCGAAAAGCCTGCTCAGCCGACACGAGAGATTTACACTTTCGCGGAGATCTCGAAACCCGCAAAGTACGCGCTCTGCAGAGGGGAGAGGGTAAAGAGAAGAAAAAGGGATGAAGGAGATCCGAGGGGAATGGCGACTGGAGGAAAAAGGAAAAGTAGCTTCTGCCTCATCCGGAAGAGGAAGGTCCACGATAAAAAAGAACTACAGAGGAAGAGAGTTGAAAGGAATGACGAAAGGAAGGGAAGTCAGTAGTAGTGGAGAAGCTGGAGAACTAAGAGGGAAACGAAGAGGTTGATTTTCGAAGTTGGAACGTTGCCAGAGTTATGTATCGTTGTCCAATGGACTACGGAGATAAGGCTGCGAGAGGATAAATAAGTGAGACGAAACGGCCGAGAGATGGAATGTATAGAGAGATCAAAAACAAAAAAAATAAAGTTTGCTTTTTATTCCTTTTCATTGTTCTCCTGTCTCTCGGAAACTCAAGTGTCCCTTTGTTCTTTGATATACTAGGTATATATATAAACTAATACAATGCTTGCATAGGATGGCGAAGCTGACTGGTTTACGACAATCTCTACTACATCGTCTCTATATAGGAACGTTTGCGGTCAACTATAAATCATGTACAATCATTGACCATTCGCAAGTAATAGATCACTTCATATTGAATCGTCTATGAATTGCATTATATCGTTTATCTTACTTACTTATCAAATCAGTAATGATTATATGTTGTTTATCCCGTAGCTTATATTTATCAATCTCTTTTATTGTGAGGACTCAAAGAACAAAAAGTTCGTATTTAGCATTCAGCAGTTTTATAGAAAGTATGAAAAATAACTTTTTTCAGAATACGAAAAGAAGTTACTGTGTTATAGAAATGAGGGTCCTACATTGCAATAACCAGTGTCTAACCCAGCCTTATGGTGCCAATCACTATCTGGGTTACCCTAAACCCTACATCAGTTACTTTCACCGTTAAGATCGACCCAGGAAGAAAAAACAGAAAAAAAGTTTTGGGAAATATGGAAAATGACTTTTATAGAATATCGAAGTAAGTTGGAGTATCGAGACAAGGGGGAAACATCAGGGCCGAGAAGTAGGGGGAAGAGGTGGGAGTTCGTTCTGCTGTGGGTTATAAGGAAGTTTAAAAAAAAATCGTGATGCTTTCTCCTCTTCGCGTGGCAAGCAGGACGACAACCGGGAGTTTGATGTAAATGGGTGGGGGAAGTATCAGGGGCGCGGTTCAGCGGGCGGCGAGGGGTTTGAATCGATAGCCCGCCGGGATATACGCGCGCGGAAATCACTCTCCGCGAACGTCGTCGAGGTTCGAATAGCCAGGCTTACTCTTTCCTCCTCATACTCGTCATTCTTTTTCTCTTTCCTGTTCCTTTTCCTCTTTCGATCATTTTTTCTCTTTCTCTCTCTCTCCTTCCTTCTCTCTGTCTTTCTGTAAAAGTTGAGCAACGAGGTATTTCGATTCGTATCCGAAGGAAGTTTTACCGCCTGCGCAACGATATTTTCTCCGAGCAACCCGTCCAACGTAGAACGTGGACCACAGAAGAACGTTGACACACGCGGTCTCGAAATCTTTGTGAAAAGGGAAAAGATATCACTCGTATTATTATCGGATCAAACGGACGGGTCGTGGAGAAAGAGGGGAGTACGAGGATCATCAGATTGCAAATTTTTCACAGTGATTCGAATAGTCACGGAACTTGAGGAGGCGGTCCAATATATATTTCAAAGATCTCGAACAGAATTTGAAAATAAAATCCATAAGCGAAAAACGTGCTTTCATGTTTCGTCGAATGAAATCACACGAGAGAAAGAGAAGCAGGGAAAGAGGAACAAGACGAGTCATCCGCAAGTAGAAATATCTGTCATAGGTCAGACCGGTGCTGAGAAGAAGGCGACTTTCCGGGTTCTGCAAAGGGCCTTCAAGGGCTGGAACCTTGCGTATGATTCGAGATGTAGTTGCACCACTTTGATATCTTTTTTTGCAAAAAAAAAAAAA